>JAVIWB010000538.1:0-164900 GCA_031893035.1 Dermolepida albohirtum | reverse complement strand
GCTGTTTTATTCAGGTTTACTTCTTGATTTACTAGATTTACTTATCCTGTCCTAGCCTGTGACGTTACGCATGCCATATGACCAGCGCCATTACACAATAAACAATAATTTAAAACAATTTCCCAAAATTAGTCAAATAGCCTATTGCGCCTTATTCGTAAGACACAAGACATCATTTAAAACAATAAAAAAAATTTTCGATTTTTTAAAAATTTCACTGTTATGTTACCCCTTAACTGCACTTATTATTCTTAATTTTAGTAATATGGCCTGTAATTGGACTGTTATCTGTTGGGCATTAAAGATTATTATTATTATTATTATTACTGTTTTGTTTACTATTTAAGAAATTCTTACATTTTGCTGCTGAGTGTTTGGGGTCGTTGTCTTGCGAAAACACAAAATTTTCTCTGATTACACGATAGTATTGCATTTTCTTGCAATATTTCTAATCAATCCTCCTTTCGCAAAATACCCTCGATTCGTTTCAAGTCCCCTGTACCGGCGTAGCAAAAGCAACCCCAAACAAACATAGAACTTCTTCCTTGTTGACGGTTGGCACCATACAATCCCGCAGCATTCTTTGACCACTTACTCTTCTTACAAGAACACGCATGATTATCCAAACATTTCAAACATTGATTCATCGGTTCATAAGACCCTTTTCCAGTCATCCAGTGTCCAATCTCTGTGTGTTGTCGTTTTTGCATGTTTCCCTGTCGAAGTAAGGTTTTTCTTACAGCAATGCGGCCGTGAAGATTTGCAGCTTTTAATCTTCTTTTCACCGTAGTAACAGAAATTTTTCTTGGACGGTTGCGATTTATTTCTATGGCGATTTTAGGTGCTGTCAGTCTCCTATTTCGTTTACTCAGCTGTTTTATACTCTTATCCTTTAAACTGCCCGTGCGTTGATGTCGCCGAATGATATCACTAACAGTCGAAATTTAAAGCACTGAATAACAACCTTCTTGATGAAAAGCAATAATTACAGAACGTTTTTCTAAACTCGTTGGTTTTTCTCTCGGCATTTTAAGAAGCTCACATAAAAAAATACGGTCTTATCAGTGATGCGCACGCTAGTAAGTTTATTTAAAAACTTCGGTACACAAGACTCTTTGGGGTGAGGGCAGGTGAGCTTCGCAAGTTTTTTGCTTGCAATATTATCTCAAAAATAATCGTATTTATGGCGGTACAGATTATTCCAGGAATTACCGCAGAGAGTTATAAAATATAATAGTTATTTGTAGGTGCTCTTAATAGATGTATTTGCCTGCAATTGGTTATAAATCTCGTAAGGGACCTAATGTAAATATATTATTAATATTTAAAGGCAATTATATTATTTTGTAGAAAAGTTTACTAAATTTCGTTAGTTGTCTGAACTAATATGCACGGTAGCGTATATGCAAAATTTAATTTTTTAAATCGGCTTTAGTAAAATCGTGTAAGCGTAATGATTTTTTAAGTCGATATTAGAATAGAAATAAATATTATTAATTGTATTGCGAAGACCTTCGAAAACTAGTAATCACTATTTGGCGTTTTTGCAGTGCGTCTGTTGACATATATACTTTGTGTCGCAGCAAGACGAACATATTACACGCCGAAAATTAATTATGTCCTCCCCTCCTTCCTGTTTAAATATAACTTGACAAACTGACACAAAAAATTCTTGTGTGCTTATGTATGTGTATGTACTTATGTGTATATAAAACACATATGCGCCACGAACAAAAACAGAGCGGATAATGTTTCTCTTCCTTCTTTTAATCGCTGCCTTTGTGCGTTTTGATTATTTTGAGAGCTTTCCCATGAAATTCCTGTTGTTAATGTTTGGTCTAAAATAATACAATAAAAGTTGTAGAAGAATTATTTTTTATGTTATTCGATCTTTAATTGGTACTGAAAGATTTGAAATAATTGGTTCAAAATGTAAATGTGTGGTAGTCTTGGGGTTTGTTTATTTTTTCCATTGATATAACCTATATAAATCTGTTTTTTTTCTTAGTGTAACTAACTGGATAGTAAATTTAATTTTGAAAAGTTAAATTCTTAAACATCTACTAAAAACATTAAGGAATGTTAACTTGGTTTTTTAAGTATGCGCGTCCTATAAAATATCATTCTGAAGAAGTGTTTTTTTTTATTTATGATAGCTCTTACAGGTATAAGATTTACATGCTGGCGTTATAGTCTAAATATTTTTTTCTGTACATAAAACAATACTTCAATAAAACTTTTATTGAAATGTATTAGATGTTTTAAAAAATATTTCGGCGATGGATGCTAGTGATGTATAGCTCAGAAGTAAATCAACTTTTAAGATGGCGGCAAAGAACCGTAAGAGCTGTTTCTTTATTACTTCTCGGTTTATATTTGCTCTTTACGAAATATATTGTTTTAGTGGCCCTGAAACATTATATATATTTACTTTTTGCAAAGACGTAAATTCGGCGACATATAAGTGTAAGTAAAGTTATATACCATTATAAAGAAGGCACTTTTAAAATATTTAAAGTTTAATACTCATAAATAAGGCTGAACAATTCTTAGGATAACCAGCGATAGGAACCCATGCGTGACATCCTTTCAATACATTATATCAGTGTAAATAAATTTCTAAATAGTTTTTATACGTTTTAATATACAGAAACTATAATTCGCACCTATCCAGCCTTCTCAGGGAGGCTATATACAAAGGGTACTAGGAAAATTTTGCAATACAGCTTTGTTTATTTAATTTTTTCAAAGTAATCTCCTCTACACTCAATACACCTCTCCATCCTCCGAAAACAATCTTTAAACCAGTTCTGCCAAGTTTTACTAGGGAGTAAAGCACACTCGTTGTCCCAAGCCCGCAGAAGGTCCTCATCACTGGAAAACCACCTCCCTTTAAGCTTCATTTTCACATGCGGGAACAGTGTAAAGTCGCAGGGAGCAAGATCTGGACTGTAGGAAAGATGCTCAAGAAGTTTCAATCCTGTCGTGGTCAAATATTCGGTGCAGGCTTTGCCGCGGTGCGATGGAGTATTATCGTGATGGAGGAACCAGGCGTCTATTCTTGACTTTGGCCGCAGATTCTTCATAGATCCAATGACTTTAGGCAGGCACTGTTCAGTATACCACTTAGCTCTCACTGTCTTCCGTGTGTCCAAAACGACGCGTTCCACAATTACACTCGATTTGAAAAATACAGCTATTATTTTCCTCTTTACAGATCGCGGTTTTTTGACAACTACGGGTGTGTCCTCGTCATCAAAGACCTAAACTTTGTTTTGAGCTTTGGTCGGCACATCGTAATAGTACAGCCAAGTCTCGTCACCTGTCACGATATTATTCACATACCGAGATTGTCCCTTATTAAACTTTTTTAGCATCTTCCGGCACCAAGTCACACGTCATGTTATCTGCTCTTCAGTCAGTCGATGCGGCACCCAGAGAGAACAAAGTTTCTTCACGTGCAAATGATCATGCAGAATCGAAAGAATTGCTGGTGCATTTAGGCCTGAAGTACCCTCCATCTGTTGGTAGGTCACTCGTCCGTCCTCACCAAGCATTTTCCTCACAGTAGTAACGTTTTCCTCCGTAACTGACGTTCGTGGCCTTCGCGACCGCTCAGCATGCTCCACAGTTAAATTTCCCCTTTGCAATTCTCTATACCACCTGAATATCGTTGTACAATGTGGACAAACATGGCCTAGTGCAAGAGTCATTTCTTCGAAGCACTGGTCTATGTTTAAACCACGCAAGAAATTATAACACAAAACTGCCCTTATCTCATTTCGTGACAACGATGCCATCGCAAGCACTTTATACTCTCACTGCTAATGAATAACTACTGAGCCCATCGACAGGGCGCGGCGGCTACTATGCGCGTATGAACATGTCTCAACATGCAACAACAAGCAGCTTCCTACGATTCATTGTTGCGTCATATTGCAAAACTTTCCTAGTACCCTTTGTACTACTGAGAACCAGGAGGCTTGTTCAGCATTACTCATAAATACGTCATGTAGGTGACAACATTTTGTAAATACAGCACCATGACTCTTTACATCACAATTATCAATAGTATCACAAAAGTTAATTAGGAAGCCTACCCTTCTTTTATCTCTTCTCTCTCTTGTCCAAGCCAATCTTTTTCTTATTACGTTTTAGATTTAGGCACTTGAGCAACATGCTTTTTATACTGCCCGCAATAAACTTTTTTTCTTTCGATTAGGTCTGTCCCTTTTACGAAGACAACTATTCTGTTAAGAGAAAGTTTAAGAATTCTCAAGGACTTTAGTAGATACTTGCCAAAGTATTTCTGTTTTTGCTCTTGTAATTTCTTGCAGGTATAGGTTACATGCATACTAGTTTCTTCCTGCAATTATTATTTTTTACATCAAGGAGCTTACCGCAAATGCTTATTTTTCACAAGTAAGTGATATGAAGATTATTTACCGAATTCTTTCTAAATTTATGACTTATAATAGAGGAGTATCTTATAAAACTGAAGTGCACGAAAAATTTTGTGGCATTGAATGTTAGAATGTTTAGCAAATTCGTTTGCAGTTGTAACTAATAGCAGTTCATTGTTATTAGAGCTTTTTAACGTTATTAAATGAAAGTAAATAGACTTTATTATAGCCGGATACTCACATTTGATGAAATCCAACATTCAGTTGGTGTACCAACACTATTGCGACTGTATGTCTAATTAACTACCAGGTGTACCGGAAAGTCATTACCGGTTTTTTTCGTAAAAAAACTACATAATTTTCAAGAAAATGGAAAAATGTATTTATTGAAAGTATTGGCCATTTGATTCTACATATCTTGTCCATCTTTCAGGCAAATTACATATGGATACCATCTCAAAAACACTGTTTGTCCTTTGATCAAAACCATTCATCGAGTCATTTTCTAACTTCTTCTAAAGTGCTGCTCTGCAAACGCGTGTCCCATTGATCCGAAGAGGTGATAGTCGGACGGGGCAAGGTCTGAAGAGTACGACGGGTGCGATATTATGTCCCATCTAAGTGCTTTCAACGATTCCTTGACCGGTTTTGCTGTATGAGACGGCACGTTATCGTGCTATAAAATCACTTCACCGTGTCTTCGGGCCTATTCTGGAAGAAGGTTTTCGATTTTCCATTTGCCATTCAATTTATATAGCACCCATTTTCCCATCTTTTAGATTTTTTCTATTGCTCGTAATCGGTCGCTAATCATTTCTTAGGCCACATTTAACGCTTTTGCTAATTGTTTTTGAGTTTGGGTTGGGTTTTCATCCAATAACTCCTGCAGTTCCGCATCTTCCAACTTTTTCGATCTATCAGAACGTTCTTTGTCTTGCACATCGAAATCAACACTTTTGAATTATCGAAACCACGCCTCACATGTTTTTATGGTTGGAGCATGCTCACCGTCAGTTTCTACTAGCAAATGATGACTTTCAGCGGCTTTTTCTTTTGATTAAATAACAAAAGTAATGCGTTGCATGCACTTTTCAGGCACGAAACTCTACATTTTCAAAGAGGTATAATTTTATAACAGTGTTACTTTCGCAAAATATAACATGTATGCCTTTGAAGCTTGATGTCAGTAGAATGACATGTGTCAAATCATAACATTGCATACTTAAGCCTAGCGACATCTGTTAGAAAAACCGATAATGACTTTCCGATATACTTGGTATATCTAAAGAAACCCTACCTAAATTTAAAATCAAAATGTTCTTATAAATTTATTTTACACATAATAGCAATGAAACTTACTATCTTTGCATAAACAGGTTGATACAACGCCCATGTTTTTCAGAACACATTACAAATTAAATATAAGATAAACTTATATAAATGTTCTGTTAAACATGAATCAGTTATTTTTCAAAATCATTGTATATACTTTTATATATACTTTCTTAAAGTTGTGACAAAGATATGTACCATTAAATGCCTGCATTAAACAAGTACGTTCGAAGTGTTCAATAATAAATCGTTGATAAAGAAGGGAACAGACTCTTACAGTGTGCGTTTTGGCTTTCAACGGTCCAGATCGTGTGCGGAATTTGTTTTCATACGGGTATTTTGCCGTAGTTTTTCCAGGTGCGACACTGTTTAATTATCTGCTGATGATGACAACTTATTTGTCGAAACACGTATACAGAAAACGAAAATTATTGTGGCAAGGGGTTATATGTCAACCTTCAGTGATTAAGAACAGACTCTAAAGAAGATAATTTTCAAACTATGACGGTCAGGGTCTCTTGCAGGAAAGAAAAAGGTTATTCAAATACGAAAAGAAATAGTCACTCCTTTTTGTCACGATTTGTACTAGAATTACCACTTGTGATTTTGTGTCCATTGTCAACTCCAAGACCAAGTTAATCTACAACATATATCAATAGCTCTTTATTCTCACTCTATATATGTGTAGATTATTGCAAAACAAATTAATTTGAATATGAAACGCTCATAACTCAAGTACATGTATCAAAAATTAAGTCGACGCCCAAAAGTTTGCTGCGTTTACATACGAAACATACATAAATATAATCCAAAGGTTACAAATGTTTTCAATTTTATAAATTATACTGATTAACATAGAAGATAGAAGAGCATGAACATATAAATAATTTATTATATTATTGCATTCTCGCATGGCACCTTGCCTCGCTTTGAACTTGGGCGTGTCACATTGAGTACACACTGACACTAACAAAGGTTGTGCTGTTCAGAAAATCGTGCGTTTTACACAGTGACTTTAGAAAGAATTCTTATCGCCATAATGCTTTAACAACCTTCTCCATGTCGTTAAAAGTTACTTAATAATATGTGTAATAATGTATTTCTTGTTAAAGGAATTTTAAAAACATCACCTAATACTGTAATCTATATTACAGTGTGGTCAAAATTTGAAACACCTGAAAAATTGGTTTTAAAATGAAAAAGCATTACAATTATTATAAATATACCAGTGGGCTACTCAGAAATTACTAAGAAAAGAAATTAAATTGAATGATTAGGTTTTAAAATAATAAACGTTATCATTAAGAATTTTGGTTGTTGAATAACGAGGCGCCAAGAAGTTTTGTTTATCATAATAAATGTTCAATGTTATCAATAATACACATGATTAAAATAAATATATACAAATCTTATTAATTGTAAAGTGTGATTCAATTGGTGGTACTCTCTTCAATTTTATCGGGTATGCTTAATTATCATACAAAAGAACCAGTCTTGATATTTATTTTTTGAAAAATATTTCCTTCAAATGTTGGCCGAAACTGCGCCTAACATGGCTCATTCTGAAGTCCCAATTTTCGATGACGCATTCGAGCATTTCAAGTGGTATCTGGCGAATAACGCGAGTAATGTAAGCTTTCAATTGCTCGTAGCTGGCTTATCCATATAGACTTTGGACTTTACGTAGCCCCAAAGGAAAAAGTCTAAAGTGTGATGTCGCATGATCTAGGCGGTCATTGCCTAGATTACGTGATATTAAATGTTCACCAAATTGATCCCGCAATAAAGCCATGCTTTCACAGGCTGTGTGGCAAGTAGTACCAGTTGAACCAAATGTCATCGAGACCACGGGCTTCAATTTCAGGCAGCAAATAGTCTGTTATCATAGTGTGATAACGAGCGCCATTCAGTTACGTTGCCGCCGTCTTCATTTTTGAAAAAAAATGGACTGACGATTCAATTTGCCTATAAACTACACCAAACCGTGGTTTTGTCTGGATGTAATGGCAGCTCTTGAACCTCTTCGGATTGCTCTTCACTCCAAAATCGGCAATCGTGCTTATTTACGTGGCTATTAAGTCATCTCTGAACAAAATTTTGGTCGAAAACAGTGAATCTTCTTCAAGCTACTCAAGAGCCCAAAGACTAAAATGATGACGATTCGAAAGGGCGGCCGTTTTTAATTCTTGAACGGGTTAAATTTTGTATACTTTTAAACCAGGATACGACAAGCGAAGCTGTTACAATCGACGTCGAATTCTTCACGCTCATCGCGTACACTCTCAGCTACTATCGCTATACTTTTTTCACTACGTGCTGGATGTGGTCTATTTATTGGCATATTATCCAATAATAAAAATTGCGTTTCAAATTTTTCAAAGGTATAGCAAATTGTGTGTTCGGTGAGCCGATTACGTAAACCATACGTTGGTCTAAGCGCACGAAACATATTTCTCGTGACACGCTGATTTTCGTAATACAGCTTAATAATTTGTAGACGCTGTGCTGGGCTAAGTCTTTCCATAACAAAAAGTCACACAATACTTAACTAAAATAGCATTAAAGTTTGACACGGCTCACGCTTTATCTGTCAAAAAATCGCTATTGAAATTATATTAAAATTTTAAGTTACTAAACAACTTTGGACGAATACTTGTGAGAGAAACTAGAATAAAATCTGCTAAAATAGAGAAATCATTGATTGTGCATCGTAAAATGAAAACCACATTTTTCTTAATCACTTAAAGTTGATATACAATCCTTTTCCACATTAAGTTTCGTATTCTGTATACGTATTTCGACAACTAAGTTGTCATCGTCAGCAGATAATTAAACAGTGTCGCACCTGGAAAACTACGACAAACACCCGCATGAAACTTCTGTACAAGATCTGTACCGTCGTGTACAGTAGCAGCAGTTAAGCCCTGAACATTTGGAGACGAAACGTCGGTAGTCAGAAAAGTCAAGGACTCGGTTACAGCCCCGAAAGCAAAACGAAGGAACTATTGTTTAATTAACTTTTTAAACTCTTTCATATTTAAATTTTGGTCTGATATCGGCAAATTGTTATATATTTTTAATAACTGCGTCGCAACCAGCTTTTGTATTTGTGGAATTTTTAGTTTTACTCGTCTCTTGTCGCGTGTATCATGGAGGTGTTCTACTCCATAATTACTGAATAGTTCGCTATAGTCAGTGGCGGCTCGTGAGTATTTGACATGGTGAGGCAGATAGAATAATAAATATTCAAAATTGTTTACAATTGATTAATAAACTCTATATACCTACTACATATAAAAACAGTTTATATATATTTATATATATATATATATAGGGCTTCCAGTACAAACAGGGCTGCCAGACGTGAACTGAGCCCTATATCGCGCCCCATTCGATTTTTAAGGGAAAACGAAGTTTCAAAGCAAACCCTTGTGAAACGAAAATAAATATTCTAAAAAATCAAACAAATTCTAAAAACATTAATCAAAAATAAGAACTCAATCTTCTAGGATTTAAAAATAAAAAATAAATACATTCCTATTATAATATAAAATTTAATAATATAACAAATATATACATATATATGTATATATATAAATCAACAACAATCCAATAACAAAATTTCAAAATTACATGCAAAATGAAAATATTTTAAAATACAGAGAATTTCCTTTATTGGCATTGCACGTAGAATTACATTTAATAGATTTTACTTCTTGTATAGCAAAGGTATCCTCCGGTTTTTTGTGTTAGCAAAATAATCAATTACATCATTATAAAATCGTTCATCCCTCGTCATCGTTTTAACCAATTCCTTTTCGATTGCAATTAGTGCACAGTTACTAAGTCTTTGTTGTCCAATTGTATTTCTAACATACGATTTTATACGTTTCAATGTGGAAAAACTTCGCTCAACGGACACGGAAGTTACCGGTATGGTAACTACTATACTTAGCAATTTAAAAAGTTCTGGCATACAGATGGCTAACTTTTGTTCGTGCATAAATCTTAACATTTCACATGGTGTTTTAGAATTACCAAGGAGTTGCATGTCACTATAAATAACAGCTAATTCATTTTTTAATTGAATTTGATCAAAAAATTTATATTGTTCAAGCAAATTATTTAAGAGCCTCTGAGGAAATGCCTTCGAATATTCTTCAAATTTACTTTCTGTTAATAAATCAAAAAAAGCAAGTTTTTCTAAATCAATAAATCTAATTTCAATTTGACTAATAAACGTATCTAGAATTTCGAAAAATAATTTTCTATAATTTTGTTTAGTATCTGGAACGTCATCAATTCTACGCCTTTTATGTGCAACAGATTCGTCAGACACCGAATTTTCGTATACAGTACTGAAATATGTATCACACTCCCGAAATTCTCTAAACTTATCAAGCAAAAAACGTAAACGATCTCTGGCATAAATAACATCAGTTAGTTTGTTTTGTAATATTGAAAATACAACGTCAGTTTGTCCAAATATTAACTTAAAAGTATCTAAAAGAAAATTAAAATGATTATCCAGAAGAAGATTTTTTAATCTAAAAGCTTCTCGTATAGATATGCTATCAAAGTCAGGACTTTCTGCAATGAAATCAAAAACTTCAATTAACTTATTTTTGTTCGCATGAATTGTAAAAACAGCCCTAGAAGTGAAATTCCAACGAGTAGATGCGTTTGATGGTATATGTTTTTGACAGATTAAATTTAACACATGAGTTCTCTTAGTGGATTTGGAAAAAAAAGATGAAAACCCTGACAAATTTGAAAAAAATATTCTTACAGACGTTATGGACTTACAAGATGTTCCTAACACTAAATTCAAGATATGTGCATGGCAGTGTGTAAATATTGCTTGAGGAGCTATTTCTTTAACTTTTGTTTGTAAACCGTTCACATGCCCAGCCATAACTGCCGCTCCGTCATACGTTTGAGCAATTAGTTTACTATTAAACTGAAATTTTTCAAAAATATTAGTTAACAATTTAAATAAATCATCAGAGGTGCGACCTGAACTTACATCAAAGAATCCTAAAAACCTTTCAACAATATTACCCTCGATCGTGTATCTTACAATAATAGACAATTGCGAATTACATGTTATATCTGTTGTTTCGTCTATTTGTCATGAAAAATATTCTGAATTAAAAATTTCACAATCTATTTTTTTCTTTACAATAAAATTAATTGATTCTATTAATTCGTTTTGAATTGTTTTCGATGTGCCAAAAAATACAGAGCTATCATCTAAGAATTTTTGTAAAATGGTATCATGTTTTGCCGTTAATAAAACAAGTTCTTTAAAATTTCCCCTGTTTGCAGAAGTATTTGTTTCATTATGTCCTCTGAAAGATAATTCCTGTGTACAAAGAAATATAGTAATATCAATTAAACGCTTTAATATATCTCGATTTTGGCTAACTTCTTTATTGTAATTCTCCATTTGATTGCGCCTCACATTATCTATCGCATCCGCGATATTATATTTTCCGAACATATGTAATTTACAAGTAGCTAAAATGTGATGTTTGGATTTAGTATGTTTTTCTACTGATCGCGACAAGTTTTTAAGATCAAAATAACCCGTTTTACTCCAAATACTATCTGTATTTGTGGAAAAAATTATACATGCCCAACAAAATAATCTGTTTCTTTTTATACTACCACATAACCAATTACATTTGTTATACCACGAATTATTGAAATTTCTGTTAGACTTACCGTGTATTGTAAGACATTTTGATAAATCAGGGTTTGGTCTTGGAAGGTTTTTGACATATAATTGATCTTCTACCGATAGAACAACGAACGTATTTCTTATTAAAAAATCTACAATGTCTTGTGTATTTCTTACATTTTCTAAATCCATATTCACAATTTTTAAATCACTGAAAATATCACTAAACAAATATTAAAATATTTAATCTAACTTTGTTATTCCCCCAACTTTAACTGCTGTTATTTGCGATTCGGGCCGAGAATGTCAGCCTCGAGTATATTCGGTAGTTCGGCGATTGTGATTCGATGAGAGGCTCAGTTTAAATTGGCTTCAGATTGATATCTAAATAATATCTACTTGAAACAATAAAAATACTCCTGTTAAAACTTAAAACATATTATTTGCGTGGAGGAAATATTGAGAAACTGTACAAGAAGAATGTAAACCTTTAGACATCTTTATATCATTAAATAAATACTTAATTTATCCTATTAATAATGCTTTCTATATTATTAAAAAATTCAAAAATCTCACAATAAAGTTAGAAAAATCTATTAACTTTTTGAATATTTTTTCTTCTTTGTTATCTTAAATATGTAGCTAATACTTTACTGTAATTTCCATAGAAATTGAGAATTTTTTGACTGCTGTAGTGCGTTATAAATTTTCAATGAGAGGCAATGAGTGGCCGGGCCTCAAATATTCGTGTTTAGTATATACATAGATCAAGCATGAAGTTGGTCGGGGCACCGCTCGTACATTCGCACGGAATTAAAATGAAATGATAAATTTGTACTTTGCTTGTAATGCCGGTTTATTTAAAACTATTTTCTTATTGTTTATAAGATAAATTCTGAATAAAAGATGATAATTAATTTATAAAGAATTTTAAAAGTATACATATTATTCTTGTTATAATTCCAAGATTTAGATGGTGAGGCACTGCCTCACCTGCCTCACCTGACCAGCCGCCACTGGCTATAGTGCCGTTGCATAAAAATACAAACACTCAAACATGTAAGTACTAGATACTGTATTATTTTTTACCTGAAGATTTTTATACGTGATTCTCTTCGTTGTAGTTTGTGTGCATATTTTTTGAAGTTTTAATATTCTATGCGCTTCTACAGAATTGTCCTAAAATTATATTCCATATTTAACTCTTGATAAAGATGTGCATAATCAGAAGTAATTGCTACACTTTTACTAGCTGAAGCTAATATAGCACATATCGCATAAATAAAAGAACACAATGTTTTGAAAGATTGTTTGTGTTCCTGTTAATCGATCTTTGAATCCAATATAATCTCCAAAAAAATAGTGTTCCATTGTAATGCATGTCAATTTCGTCTGCCTCCCTTATACTCCACTATTTTTTTGTTTTTTCTACATTAATTTTTGATTATTTCTTCGATCACATTCCTCTAAGTGTTGCAAGCTCGTCTCTATTTTATTTTTAAGCTTTTGTTATCGTCTCCTTAAATTATTATTGATATTTCGTCTACAAGTATTAAAATAAAATATTTTTTTTGTGGTATGTTTTAACACTAAATCGAACGTTGTTCATTCCATAATTGCTTCATTTTAACAAAATGCTTTTAAATTAAGAGCAATGAAGAAGTAACACTAGCGTCCATCAAAAGAATAAAATGATTTTAAAATCTTCCGTTTTTACTACTTTTAAATGTGTGGTATCTTGTGACGAATAAATTAAATATATTGTAAAATACGTTGTTCTCTATTATCCTAGATTTTGACAAAAAAAATATTGAAATATTTGCAATTTATTTGTCTGTGCCCGTTCAAAGATAGTCACGACCAGATCTTTAATTAATGGTCTTTTATCAACATTTGTCCGTTGTGAATGCGTGCTGGTGAGAGCTGTAGAAAGAACTATGGAAAGAATCTCACTACATTGTGATGTCAGTCACCAATGCCACGTTATTTAAAATGTACGTACAGTATTCTACGAGTGGAGACAATAGTTCTTATTTGGTCCCAACTAATACTTATTATAGGTAAAATAAGGAATGTTTTCCGATCATGTGATCACTGTCGTATGAAATAAGATGTCGACAGGAAGTGAGGATGTCAAAGTAAATACTATATTTATATTGTTGTCAGATGCGATAATGTACTATATACCTAACCCATAAACACAAATGTAAAAGTTGCCTACGTGGGTTACCTAAGTGTAAACTTATAAAGATGAAATAAATATGATAAATTACCTGTTAAAATAATTACTAATAACAGCAGTAAAATACAAGGAATATAATAATATCGGAACCGTAGAAAAGACAAACTTCATAAGTTAAAAGTCAAAACACTATTTTATCTGTATTATACGTCACATGTGTGCATAATACACATGCTCTGCATACGTCTGTTTCTATTTTTTCACGATTTCTTGACAAGACGTAGCGCGTAACCCTATTAAAAAAACTTTTGCGCCCTTTTTCTTCTTCAACACATGTGTCTAATTGATGAATTAGACCAAATGCCGGTATACAAAGGGTACTAGGAAAGTTTTGCAAAACAGCTTCGTTTATTTTATTCTTTCAAAGTAATTTCCTCTACACACAATACACCTCTCCATCCTCCGAAACCAATCATTAAACCAGTTCTGCCAAGTTTCACTAGGGAGTAAAGCACACTCGTTGTCCCAAGCCCGCAGAAGGTCCTCATCACTGGAAAACTGCCTCCTTTTAGCTTCATTTTCACATGCGGGAACAGTGCAAAGTCGCAGGGAGGAAGATTTGGACTGTAGAGACTGTAGAGGGTGCTCGAGAAGTTTCAATCCTGTCGTGGTCAAATATTCAGTGCAGGCTTCTTCGCGGTGAGCTGGAACATTATCGTGATGGAGGAACCAGGTGTCCATTCTTGGCTTTGGCCGCAAGTTTTTCATAGATCCAATGACTTTAGGCAGGCACCGTTCAGTATACCATTTAGCTGTGACTGTCTTCTATGTGTCCAAAACGACGCGTTTCACAATTCCAGTCGATTTGAAAAATACAGCTTTTTTTCTTCTTTACAGATCGGGATTTTCTTACAATTACGGGTATGCCCTCACCCAAACTTTTTTTCGAGCTTTGGTCGGCACATCGTAATAGTACAGCCAAGTCTCGTCACCTATCACGATGTTGTTCACATACCGAGATTGTCCCTTATTAAACTTTTTTAGCATCTCCCGGCACCAAGTCACACGTCGTGTCATCTGCTCTTCAGTCAGTCGATGCGGCACCCAGAGAGAACAAAGTTTCTTCACGTGCAAATGATCATGCAGAATCGAACGAATTGCTGGTGCATTTAGGCCTGAAGTACCCTCTATCTGTTGGCGGGTCACTCGTCTGTCCTCGCCAAGCTTTTCCTCACAGTAGTAACGTTTTCCTCCGTAACTGACGTTCATGGCCTTTCCGGCCTCTCAGCATCCCCCACAGTTAAATTTCCCCTTTGGAACTGTCCTTACCTCATTTCGTGACCACGATGCCATCGCAAGCATTTTACACCCTCACTGCTAATGAATAACTAAGTCCATCGACATGGCGCGGCGGCTACTATGCACTTATGAAGATGTCTCAACATGCAACAACAACAGTTTGCTACGTTTCATTGTTGCGTCATATTGCAAAACTTTCCTAGTACCCTTTGTATGTTCGTATTTTGCAGCGTTATCGATACACCGGCAAACTTTCGTCGTTCCAATATTATCTAAATGTGCAGTTCTTTATTGTAACCAGACAAAAACTATAGTTTATGGTACTTTGTATGTCTGTTAAATAAGACAAGCAATCATAATAATAAAAAATAGTGTCAATTGCTTCAGACAAAGTTCGAAACTATGATTCATTTTACTTCTTAACGAACATGTAAACATATTATACATGCATGATAACACGAATATGTATGCATGTATGTGTGTGTATACACGTAACTTGATTTAACATGTCCTACAATTCAAAGCACGAAAACATAGAAGTGTCATTCTAACCTCTTTAAGCATTTCTATCTACTTTCGCAGGTGATAGTTCTTTAATATACTTAAACACGCTTTTTAACATGTTACTTCCGTGACAATTTCTCGTACAAAATAATGAAAAATGAACACAAATTCCTCACGAAGTCGCATAAATTCCGGATTAAATACATTTGCGAAAAAGAAAAGTATATACAGTCAGCCCCAAAGTGTTTGCACATCCTGTGAATATTGAATATCATCAAATCTGTATATCCGGCTATGATAAAGCATATTTACTTCCATTTATTAATGTTACAAAACATTAAATATAATAATATAAAAACTGTTATTAATAACAACTACAAAAAATTGGTAAACATTGACAGTTATGAATGTTAAAAGAATTATTCAGATTTTAATAACACCATGTTTACTACGCGTTTTAAGGGATTTACCTATCATCAGGTAAGCTTGTGCTATTAACGAACTATACTTTATGGGCTTAACGTACCTTTTCGATATTGAAAAATAATGGAAAAACAATGCCTCCCTCTGTCGTTTAAACATACGAATGTACGAACGAAGGAATAACGGCGTGTTCGTTTTCTAAAATCGGTATACTGGTAACTTTGTTACCGATTTTAGCGAAATGAACACGCCCTTGTTCTTTCATTCGTATATGCGTATGCTTGAACGACAGAGGAAGGTATTGTTTTTCATCGAATGTTATATTTTTATAAGATATTGTAAGTATCATGTATTTGAGAAAAATAAACGTTTGATGCTTTTACAAAGATGAGTTATAAAAGTAAACACATGTCTGGTAATATGCGCGACTTAACAACACTGCACAAAGGAAAAACCTCTTAAGCCGAATTGCTAAATTTATTGAAAACGCGTACAGATTGAAAAAAAATACTTAAAATATCCTGAACTGTTCAAATTGTATCGAGAAATAAGCTGTTCAGAGATTCTAAACGAGCGCGATCAGAGAACTGTCGCAAGTGAAATGAAAGAAAAATGAATGAAATGAAATGAATGAAAAAAATTCACTAAGGATAACCGTACAGATGGAATTTGATACTGGAAAGAAAGGACATTGAGAATACTCAAGAGAATTTCAAAAAGAACTGGTAATAGCAGAAGAGTATCACATAAAAGACATTTCATTAGGTGTCGTTAATAGTTACTTATATCCTCAATGCTTTACAATAGGTAAATATGTGATACTGTGAAGAGGATTTGTCGAATTCGTTCTAAATACCCTTGCCTTTGCTGTGTGTACATGATGTGGCATCATCCTGTTGAAACTTGCGAGACCTCCGTAATTATGAAGTGGTGATTTTTTAAAAGAGCAATGTTTGCTAATAAAAACACTTAAAATGTGCATACACCACCACTTGGTTTTCAAAATGATGTCCTTCAAATGTGTTCCTATTTTATACAATGCTGAATTCTCTGGCTGAAGCTCCCCACTACTTTCTTCGTTATATCCGATGATATTGCCTCAATTTCTTGACGGATGGCTGGTGTGGTGCCAGTTCGGAAGAACGGGCTGACTATAGATTGTCACGTAAGAAGATTAAATGCCCTGGTAAACTTTCCTTTAGGAAGTTCATTAATGCCCTTACTTCGTGTACAGTGGAACCATCTTGTTGATACTCGAGCAAAACCTCTGTAATTGTGAAGTGGTGATTTTCACAAATCTTTTGAATGATTTTCGTCACCACTTCATCAATCACAATGGTCAGTAGGCCACTTCGCCCTTCGACGTTCACATTGTGCGGTCAAAATGGCCGACTAAATCCGCCCCTCATCTTGCCGCGATAATATAAATTGACCGCTCTACAACTCTCTAAAGGCACGGTTGCAACGTGATCGGGTTTTCCGAAAAAACAGGCGACCATTTGTTTTGATGTGCTTCGAGCGCGAACAACTTTTGTTGGTTTTGGCTCATCTTGGAATACCCACACAGTCAACTGCTGTTTACTATCGGGCTCATACGTATAGATGTAAGATTCATCACCTGTGACGACTTTATAAATATTCTTTGAAGCATCGCCATTGTATTTTTTTGTGCATTTCTTGGCACCAATCGACGCGAGTCCTTTTTTGAGCGGTTGTCAAATTATGTGGTACCCAACGTGAACATAGCTTCTTAACGGCTAAATGTCCATGCAGGATCTTATGCATGCTGGTGTTACTAATACCTGAAGATGCCTCGATCTCACGGTATGTCACATGACTGTCTTGAAATGTCAATTCAGACACTGCATTAATATTTTCCGACACAACTACATTTGTGGGACGACCTTCACGAAATTCATCGTCGAAAGAACGCCGTCCAAGTTTGAATTCACTATACCAACGATATACTGTAGTTTTTAATGGTGCTTCATCACCACATAAAGAATTCAGTTCGTCGATGCATTCTTGTTGAGATAATCCACGCCGAAAATTATGAAAAATAATTGCACGAAAATGTTCGCGAGTTAATTCCATTTTTTCGCTGACATAAAATTTTCAAGTTACTGTCAACAATAGAAATAGTGACCGGATAGTAAAACTGTCAAGGTAAATATATTGTCAAAAATGACAAACTTCACGATGCAATCATCAGATCGGAGGCAACACTAACAGTGTTGCCAATTCCCGAAATATAAACGGCTACCCTCGTAAAAGTGAAGTGTACGAAAACTTTTGTGACAGTTTTGTTCAAAATTTAATAAATTCTTCTGTAGTTATAAATAACAACAGTTTTTTATTGTTTGTTATTAGAGGTTTTTAGAATTTTTTAACGTTTTCAATGGAAGTGAATATGCTTTATGATAGACGGATGTTCACATTTGATGATATTCAACATTCACGGGCGGACAGCAGTTTTATGAAAAAAAAATATTTTATGCCAGTCAGGCATAAAAAATTTTTTTCAAAGAAATATTTTTTATTCAAAGGCTTATTAGATTGAGGACAAATTGTGTATGTAACTCCCAAGGTTACTGTTTATAGTTCTTCTAGAATTTTATACGTTACATTATTCAAAAGAAAACGAATATTTTATATTAATTCGTGAACAAATTATTTATGTATGTAAATAATACAATTTAAAAAACTTAATGATATAATCGGATTTTGCTTGCTTAATTATTTACACTTTTCATTTCATTTTGGCGAAAAAATATTTAATTTCCATGAATAATTCATCACAACGTTCCATATTTATTCGCACATTAAAAAATTGGAATTAACTGCTGCGAAAAACTCTCGGTTTTAAAACACTAAAATCTCTTATTAATCTATCTCTTGTTACTCCTTGCCTTCCACATGTACAATTTCTGTTTCGAATTAGTTTTTCGCTTGAACTGTGGTCGTCGAGATAAACGTTGTAATGTTCCATTGTTGTCAAGGTCCATGACGAAATTCACACGACTTGCAACGCGTTCATGATGTAAATAGTAAAGAAACAATGACGGTCACATACGCCAGTATGTACTGTGTATCTATTTATGTAAATACTCCCACAGGATACCCAGACGGCTTTAATTACTAAATATGATTGTCTGGATGCAATATCATCTGCGACGATGTTTATTTAATGACTCGTGATATGAGATTATAAAACGTGTTCATACAACGCGTTTAATCTTTGTTATGGAATACTTGTATCTGTGATTTTTGAATGAAGCTCGAGGGTTCAACATTTCTAGCTTGAGAGGAGGATTTGTGTATTATTTAAGGGCGAAGGTAAAATTAATTTATATTACAAATTGAATTAAACCTAACTACATTAATTATTGTTCAAACGTATTATACCTTTCTATATTTGTACTGTGCAAAAACATATATGTACACATGCTCTCTGTCCCAAAAACAAACGAAATGGCTTTAGATAATAAAAATAATTAAAAAATGTTAGCAAAAATCGTTTTGTTTGTTCAAAATATTTTCCTTCAGAAATACAGCGATTTGTGCATGTTCAAGAGATGTACCAAATGACTTTTTGTGTCGCGCTGATTGTACGTCGTTGAAAGTGTCCAATCTCTTTGAAACGGTTTCCTTTCATCAAATGCAGTTTAGAAAAACAAAAAACAATAGCACGGCGCCAAATTGAATAGATGCGAGGGATATACAAGTAAAGAAAAAATTTTTTGTCAAAAAATCAATGACAATTGACGAATGATGAGAATGTTTACAAAGGGTACTAGGAAAGTTTTGCAATACAAGTTTGTTTATTTAATTTTTTCAAAGTAATTTCCTCTACGCTCAATACAACTCTCCATGCTCCGAAACCAATCTTTAAACCAGTTCTGCCAAATTTCACTAGAGAGTAAAGCGCATTCGTTGTCCCAAGCCCGCAGAAGGTCCTCATCACTGGAAAACCGCCTCCCTTTTAGCTTCATTTTCACATGCGGGAACAGTGTAAAGTCGCAGGGAGCAAGATCTGGATTGTAGGGAGGGTGCTCGAGAAGTTTAAATCCTGTCGTAGTCAAATATTCGGTGCAGGTTTTGGCGCGGTGAGCTGGAGCATTATCGTGATGGAGGAACGAGGTATCCATTCTTGACTTTGGCCGCAGGCTCTTCACAGATCCAATGACTTTACGCAGGCACTGTTCAGTATACTATTTAGCTGTGACTGTCTTCTGTGTGTCCAAAACGACGCGTTCCACAATTCTACTCGATTTGAAAAATACAGCTATCATTTTCTTCTTTACAGATCGGGATTTTCTGACAATTACGAGTGTGTTCTCATCATCAAAGACCCAAACTTTGTTTTGAGTTTTGATCGGCACATCGTAATAGTACAGCCAAGTGTCGTCACCTGTCACGATGTTGTTCACATATCGAGATTGTCCCTTATTAAACTTTTTTAGCATCTCCCGGCACCAAGTCACACGTCGTGTCATCTGCTCTTCAGTCAGTCGATACGGCACCCAGAGAGAACAAAGATTCTTCACGCGCAAATGATCATGCAGAATTGAACGAGTTGCTGGTGCATTTAGGCCTGAAGTACCCTCTATCTGTTGGTAGATCACTCGCCCGTCCTCGCCAAGCATTTTCCTCACAGTAGTAACGTTTTTCTCCGTAACTGACGTTCGTGGCCTCTCAGCATCCTCCACAGTTAAATTTCCCCTTTAGAATTCTCTATACCACCTGAATATCGTTGTGCGATGTGGACAAATATCACCTAGTGCAACAGTCATTTCTTCGAAGCACTGGTCTATGTTTAAACTACGCACGAAATTATAACGCAAAACTGCCCTTATCTCATTTCGTGACCACGATGTCATCGCAAGCACTTTACACTCTCATTACTAATGAATAACTGAGCCCATCGACATGGCGCGGCGGCTGCTATGCACGTATAAACATGCAGCAACAAGCAGTTTCCTACGATTCATTGTTGCGTCATATTAAAAATTTTCCTAGTAACCTTCGTATTACCATGCAATAATTAGCGACTGCTTTGTTCTCGATATTTAGGGCGAATGCATTGAATACGAACTCCCAAACGCTTCAATACGCCAATAATAAGCATTAACCGTTGCACCACTTTTTTCTTATTTCTTGTGAATTATCCCCCTGAAGTGATAAATGGCACCGATCCGTGATTTCTCCTAACGAGATGTTCCCGGACTTCCTTATGACCACCATTTAGTAACTTGACCCTTGATTTTCGGATCGTAAAGAAAATATCGCATCTCGTCATTAAAATGGCTAATTTTATAGGGAAGTCAGTGCCGTACTCTGCTTCCCTTGTTTTCCCTAAATGAGATTTTTTCTGACTTCTTTACAACCGCCATTTAGTAATTTGACGCTTGGTTTCCGGATTGAAGTGACTATACCATATCTTTTAATTAAAGTGGGTAATTTTATAGGAAAGCCAGTAGGGCACTCTGTGAAGCTAAGGTTGAAAAAAAAATCATTATCAGGTGTTGTTATATTAGATTGACGTCAACCAAAAACATAGAACCGCATAGAATTGTATCACAAGCATTCCTTACATTGTCGATTCATTGAAACGTCCACGAAGCGATTAAAGCTTTCTTGTATATTCCGAGAATAAACGTTTTGCATCTAACATGGTAATATTCGCAAATTTAAAATATACATGTAACTCTAGCTTAAAAGGCTAGTTACAAATTTCATGTAATTTTTATTGTGACACAAAACAATTGTTTCACCGAATTTCGGCATCCTAAGGTGGATGATAAATACATATTACAGGCTATACCTAATTTACAGAATGTAGGAGAAATAACTCTTGAATATTAAAGGTAAACAACGAGCAACACTAGAAACTATTCAGAAATGTATTGAAGGTTTCAAAGGGCAATTTTTGCTATTAAAAAACTTAAAATATACACACACCATCACTTGGTTTTCAAAATGATTTTCCTCAAATGTATTCCTCTTTTATACAATGCTGAAGTGTCTCACTCCGCACTACTTTCTTCGTCATATCCGATGATATTGCTTCACTTTCTTGACGGATGGCTAGTGTGGTGCCAGTTCGAAAGAACGGGCTGACCATAGATTGCCACGTCACCACTTCATCAATTATAGTGGTCGATAGGGCACTTCGCTCTTCGACGTTCACGTTAGTGCGGTCATTTTTAAATATAATATACTTCTGCCTTCACTCATTACGGTGATTCTATACACCTCATAAAATTGTCGATGATTGGTCTGTGAATTTTCGCTTAGAAAAACCTAATCACATTTTAAAAGTTCATGATAAACAAAACAGAAACCATACGCTACCATAGCTGGGTACGTACTGAGCAACGGGACAGACGCTTTGACATCAAAATGGCCGACTAAATCCGCCCCTCATCTTGCCGTGCCAATATAAACTCCTTTCTGGATAGTCCTCGTAACTAAACTTTAAAATCATTAAACGGTCCTTTGAGGATGTTATTACTGCATTAGTAATTGTAAACCGTTGTAAATTATAACAAAGAAGAAAAAATTTTTAATATTTTATTGTGAATTTTTGAATTTTTTAATAATATAGAAAGCAGTAAATTAAGTATTTATTTAATGATATAAAGATTATTTCAAGGCAATATCAAGGTTTGTTAATTTCTAAACAACTTGTGCAATACCAATCTGTACTAAATTGATTATATGCAACGTAAATTACAACTTGGGGGAATAACAAAGTTAGGTTAAGTATTTTAATATTTGTATGATATTTTCAGTGATTTAAAAATTGTGAATATGGATTTAGAAAATGTAAGAAATACACGCTATAAAGTTGTAGTCATTTACATAAATTATATGATTAATGATACTTGAGTCTCAACACCAGAACATTTTCAGTTAAGGTTTAAAAATTCTTGAAAATAAAATTTTAAAAGCCTCGTTTGACAGCAAATAAAATTAAAGTAATTAATGCAATTATTTTCTGTTCTTCGCGAATAAAATAAGAAGAAACCAATAAAACTCAACTGTGCACTAATTGCAATCGAAAAGGAATTGGTTAAAACGAACAAATAACTTGGAAATAAAATCTATTAAATGTAATTCTACGTGCAAATATTTTCATTTTGCATGTAATTTTGAAATTTTGTTATTGGATTGTTGTTGATTTATATATATATACATATATATGTATATATTTGTTATATTATTAAATTTTATATTATAATAGGAATGTATTTATTTTTTATTTTTAAATCCTAACAAGGGTTTGCTAATAAAAATTTATAGGGCTCAGTTCATTGGAGCCCTGTTTGTTGATTTATATATATATACTCATATTATTAAATTTTATATTATAATAGGAATGTATTTATTTTTTATTTTTAAATCCTAGAAGATTGAGTTCTTATTTTCGATTAATGTTTTTAGAATTTGTTTGATTTTTTAGAATATTTATTTTCGTTTCACAAGGGTTTGCTTTGAAACTTGGTTTTCCCTTAAAAATCGAATGGGGCGCGATATAGGGCTCAGTTCACGTCTGGCAGCCCTGTTTGTACTGGAAGCAAATATATATAAACTGAAATTTTATTTCGTACATGTCTTGCAATAAAAAGAATGAATCAGCGTGCAAATCAAATGAGTAACTAATACCCATTTACCGATTGGTTATTTCCTGCACCAGCCCATGATTTTACGCTCTCATAATGAACATGTCAAACCAGTTTCTTTTTTTTTTCCTCTTCGTCTCACCGCATATCAAAGTAAACCTCAGTCGGCCAGAATTAAATAAAGTCTCTTAATTAATTTATGCAGTAGCGAATATTTGTTGCGACATGTCTAGCGAAGTGTTGTTATGTATACTTAATATTACTAACGCATTGGAGATCAGGTGTATTTTGTATTTTCAATGTCGTCAAATCTAATGAATGTCATACGCGATATGCGTTTACTATATAGAATGTGTGGAGAACTAGAAAAATGATTTATTCAATTACGAAAGAGTAAATTGTATCTGTTATCATAACATATACGACTGTACATAAACAACATGTTTCATATACTTACACGAGCTGCGTAATTTTCTATAGGATAAATATAATCTGTACTTAGTTTGTTTACAAAAGTATAATTCTATATTTTCCTTCAAATTATACTTTTAGATATAAAAAATCATCATTATCAGATAGAACAGAAAAAGTAAAATAAGCATATGAATCGCTTATTTTTATTACCAATTAAATAGATAATATGAGGGTAGTCGTTTATATTTCGGGAACTGGCAACACTGTCAGTGTTGCCTCCGATCTGATGATTGCGTCGTGAAGTTTGTCATTTTTGACAATATGTCAAGGTAAATACCTTGACAGTTTTATTATCCGGTCACTATTTCTATTGTTGACAGTAACTTGAAAATTTTATGTAAGCGAAAAAATGGGATTAACTCGTGAACATTTTCGTGCAATTATTTTTCATAACTTTCGGCGTGGATTATCTCAACAAGAATGTATCGACGAACTGAATTCTTTATATGGTGATGAAGCACCATAGAAAACTACAGTATATCGTTGGTATAGTGAATTCAAACTTCGACGGCGTTCTTTGGACGATGAATTTCGTGAAGGTCGTCCCACAAATGTTGTTGTGTCTGAAAACATTAGTGCAGTGTCTGAATTGATAACGCAAGACTGTCATGTGAAATACTGTGAGATCAAGGCATCTCTAGGTATTGGTAACACCAGCGTGCATAAGATTCTGAATGAACATTTAGCTGTTAAGAAGCTATGGGTACCACATAATTTGATAACCGCTCAAAAAAGGACTCGCGTCGATTGGTGCCAAGAAATGCACAAAAATACAATGGCGGTGCTTCAAAGAACATTCATAAAGTCGTCACAGGTAATAAATCTTGGATCTATACATATGAGCCCGATAGTAAACAGCAGTCGACTGTGTGGATATTCTAAGATGAGCCAAAACCAATAAAAGTTGTTCGCGCTCGCAGCACATCAAAACAAATGGTCGCCTGTTTTTTCGGAAAAACCGGTCATTTTGCAACCGTGCGTTTAGAGAGTTGTAGAACGGTTAATTCCGAATGGTACACAACTATTTGTTTGCCAAAAGTTTTTGAAGAAATAAGGAAAACAAACCGAAAACGACAGATCATTCTCCATAATGACAATGCGAGCTCTCACAGGTCGGTTCAAACGAATGATTATTTGACCGGCCAAAACATTGAATTGTTGTGCCATCCGCTGTACAGTGCTGATCTAATGCCCTGTGATTTCTTTTTGTTCCCACACGTGAAGAATAAGCTTCGTTGTCAACGGTTTTCTACGCCGAAGAGGCAGTTGAGGCATTCAAAACTCATATTTTGGAGATACCGCCTTCACAGTAGCAGCAATGCTTTTCGGATTGGTTTAAACGAATGCAAAAGTGTATTGATTTTCCAGGAGAATATTTTGAACTATTTTCGATAATGAAAAATTTTTTTTGTTTGCTATTCCCGAAATATAAACGGCTACCCTCGTATTAGCAATGAATGAAACATATTTATTAAAATTTAAAGAAAGTTGAAGATTGCTTCAAGAACTAATATTTTGCGTCGATTAGAAAAGTATTTTAAGTAAACATAACACTTTGTCGTGTCTACATAAGGTCTTTTTTGCCCATGCATGTGTGTGTGAATCGTACAAATCCAACTGAAATAATGAAAAAAATTTATTTTCTGCTATGCGATCTTTAATTAAAATCACAGAAATTAATTAAATTTTTTTTGAACTGGAGAAGGACTCGAACCTCTATCTGCCGTTTGCTAGACGGTTGCCTTATTAATTAGGTCACCAGGCAGTATATCTTCGAGTTTCTTAACACGCCATAAATCGTATTATAGAAGCAGATCCAATATTTTTAAAACCCGCAGTCAGGTTATTTTGATGTTAATAATTATACATAAATATATAATTAAGTTGTTTACGATGGAAAATTAATGAAAATTATTATTTTCTGATATGGCATAGTTAATTAAAATCACAGAAATTAATTAAACGCCTGTGGTATTTCAATATACACTGTCGCAGAGAAAACCGAACTTTTTAAAAATAAAAACAGAAGCTTACTATTTTGGTAAAATTCATTTATTTTATTCATAGAAGTCGCCTTCGGTTCAATACAATGTTTTACACGATCAATTAACACGAAGCAATTTTTAAGTTAATCTTTAAAGATGTCGTTTAAGATCGCTGTCGACGCCTTTTTAATGGCTTCGACGTCGGTATAACGCTATCCTTTCATCGGCAAATGTAGTTCAGAGAATAGATAGAAATTACTGAGGGCCAAATTTGGTGAATACGGTGAATGGTTGATGGTTAAAATGCCATTTGTAGTTAGAAAATCAGTGATAAGCGTCGAGCGATAAGATGGTGCATTATCATGTAACAAATGCCTGCTACTATTTTCACGATATTGAGGGCGCACACGACGAATACCCGCCAAAAGATGCTTCATAATACCAATATAATATACTGCATTGACTGACTAGTTGGTACAAATGCTTTGTACACTTTCGAATCATAAAAACAAATCAACATTGTCTTCACTTTTGACTTCTCCAAACGGCTTTTTTTCGGTCTTTCTTCAGTTGGATGCTTCTATTCAGAGCTTTGATGCTTGGTCCCTGGATCATATTGAAAATACCACGTCTCATCGCCAGTAACATAACCTGAAGTCTTCGTCCTTTTTTGAGTCTTTAATCAAGTCTGTATCATGTTGAATTCAGTTAACTTGTGTAGTACAAACTTTGCACAAATGTTTCTCAGTTTCTCATCTTTGGAAATATTTAATTCCATTTCCACGTATCGCAATGAGGATTTCCGCTCATTTCTGATAAATTCACGCACAAGTTCGATGTTACTTTCTGTAACCACAGATTTTTTTGCACCGAGAAGTTCGTCGTTATTTATGACTGTATGGCCGTGTTTCAATTGTTTATACCGCTCATCACCATACATTTGTTTCATGAAATTAAACGTTTCAGTAAACAATTTACAGTGTTTAAAACAGAACTTGATATTTGCTATTTATTGAGAATTCATTTTCGATCAATGCCAAATACACATTATTACTTTATGCGTAATTTCTCTGCTTCTAATGATGGAAATGTCATGATATTTTGACATAACATTTTTGAAAGATCTACGTTGGCGAGAATTACTATTTTAAAAAAGTTCGGCTTTCTTTCCGACAGACTGTGTATAATTAATCAACTTATCTGTAAATTTTCATGAATTTTCAGCCTACTTTATTATTAATAATAATATTAATAATGAAAATATAATGGAATTATTACACGAGGTTTTTTAAGAAAATAATATTCTTTTTCAACATAAATATGAGCTCTAATTATTTCTTAGTATGCGTTCGCATTTTCTCAGCAAGTATTTGTCGTTTCTTGCCTTCATTAAATTATTTCTCGCGTATGTAATATCTAGTCATTACAGATTGTTAGTTTGAAGAAATAATCGACAGAGTTTATCATCATGCCAACTTTCGCCATGGGAATCGGATATAATTTCTATAGAAGAGCCAATTTTGAATTTAAAATTCTGTAGTAATAATATTTCTAATTTTGTCGTGCCTCAGAAATATGTAGATAATTTTGTATTTCCTGTTCGAATAAATTACACACACACTAATACATTATATAAGTATTGTCTGGGATAATTAAAAAAAGTTAAAATGACAATACATCGAGAACGTGAGTTTGTATAAAAAAAAGGAAATACAAAATCGTTCGACTTTTTTTTTTAGTCAAAACTACACGAAATGAAAAACATCAATATTATCATAAAAATATATACTTTTGTAAATATTCGTTTTTATACATTCTTTCTTTATTCCTCATATCCTTGTCATGAATCGTTGATTTATCTGTTGAAAAGTCTTCAACTATCTGTTCTGTAAACAATATGTACGATAAGTAGAAGCTACATTATTTATAAAAACGGGTTTCGATCTTTAAAATGTAAAATATTGTTGATACTTGTTATTTATAATAGTTTTTCATGCGAATACCCTTTATACAAAGTAGGAAAGTTCTGCAATATTTAATTTTTTCAAAGTAATTTCCTCTACACTCAATACACCTCTCCATCCTCCGAAACCAATCTTTAAACCAGTTCTGCCAAGTTTCACTAGGGAGTAAAGCACACTCGTTGTCCCAAGCCCGCAGAAGGTCCTCATCACTGGAAAACCGCCTCCATTTTAGCTTCATTTTCACATGCGGAAACCGTGCAAAGTCACAGGGAGCAAGATCTGGACTGTAGGGAGGGTGCTTGAGAATTTTCAATCCTGTCGTAGTCAAATATTCGGTGCAGACTTTGGCGCGGTGAGCTGGAGCATTATCGTGATGGAGGAACCAGGTGTCCATTCTTGACTTTGGCCGCAGGTTCTTCATAAATCCAATGACTTTAGGCAGGCGCTGTTCAGTATACCACTTAGCTGCGACTGCCTTCTGTGTGTCCAAAACGACGCGTTTCACAATTCCACTCGATTTGAAAAATACAGCTATCGTTTTCTTCTTTACAGATCGGGATTTTCTGACAACTACGGGTGTGTCCTCATCATCAACGACCCAAACTTTGCACATCGAATAGTACAGCCAAGTCTCGTCACCTGGCACGATGTTGTTCACATACCGAGGTTGTCAGTTATTAAACTTTTTTGGCAGCTCCCTCTTCAATTAGTCGATGTGGCACCCAGAGAGAACAAAGTTTCTTCACGTGCAAATGATAATGCAGAATCGAACGAATTGCTAGTGCATTTAGGCTCTATCTATTGGTATTTCACTCTCCTGTCCTCGCCAAGCATTTTCCTCACAGTAGTAACGTTTTCCTCCGTAACTGACGCTCGTGAGCTTCCCGGCCTCTCAGCGTCCTTCACAGTTAAATTTCCCCTTTGAAATTCTCTATACCACTTGAATATCGTTGTGCGAAGTGGACAAACATCATCTAGTGCAAGAGTAATTTCTTCGAAGCACTGGTCTATGTTTAAACCACGCACGAAATTATAACGCAAAACTGTCCTTATCTCATTTCGTGACCACGATGCCATGGCAAGCACTTTACACTCTCACTGCTAATGAATAACTGCGCCCACCGACATGGTGCGGCGGCTACTATGCACGTATGATCATGTCTCAACATGAAGAAACAAGCAGCTTTCTACGATTCATTGTTGTCATATTGCAAACTTTCCTAGTACCCTTTGTATTGTGTTCTTGAATCATTCTCTTTCATTTTTTAAAACATGTTTCAGCATCCAAGTTATTCTCATAACTTTATTTCTATGGTAATTGCTAAAGTATGTACAATCAGTCACAAAAGTGTTCGTACACCCTGTAAATGTTGGATATCAGCAAATGTGCACATCCAGCCGTGTACAAGCATATTTACTTCCATTTAGTAACGTTAGAAAACTCTAAAAGTCTCTAATAACAATATGAAAACTGTTATAATTTACAACTATAAAAGAATTTTTTAAACATTCTAACTCGAATGTCACAAAAGTTTTCGTACACTTCATTTTTATAAGAAATTTCTCTATTGTAAGGCATAAATTTTGGACTAATTCTGTAAATCCTTTCCACATTATTATATATTTCTAAAAAAATAAACATTTGGTACTTTTGCAAAAACGAGTAAAAGTGACGAGTTAACAACACTACACAAAAAAAAACTCTTAGGATGTTCTGCAGTACACATTAAAGAAAAATATTCAAAATATCTTTAACTGTTGAAATTGTACCGAGAAATAGGTGTCCGCAGCTTTTAAATGAACGCCGTCAGAGAACTGTTACACGTGTAATGAGTTAAAATATATGGATAAGTGCACTGATGATAGTCGTACAGATGGAAATTGATACTGGAAAGAAAGTACGTTAAGTAAACTCAGAGAATTTCAAAAAAAACTGGTCATAGCAAGAGTATCACGTAAAAGGTCTTTCATTAAGTGCCATTAATCGTGTCCTATTGTAAAGCATAGAGCATATAGGTACGTATTAACGTCGCTAATGAACTGACGGTCGCTTAGAACTATTTGATGAACTTTTCTGATGTCGGTAGTGGCTGTAATTTTTAGCCGTCGCGACCGTTCATCTTCAACTATACTGGTGTGACCATGTATAAATTCAGTTGCTCAAAATTCCACTACGGCACAGCCTCCGTAAACAGCATCCATCTCGGCTTTAATTTGTGTAGGCGTATTGCTTTTCAAATGAAAGAATTTAATGACGATTGGATATTCGATTATTATCAAACATTAATATCGATTAAAACAAACGACTGTTAAACAAATTAGCTTTCAATATGACTAAAATTTTCATAATATAAAAATACATACATATTACCAGAATATTTTTGACTAGTAACGCTATATTTATGTCAAGTCTTGATACTTTTAGCCTCGTACATTGGAGTATTGATCATTCACATACTCTTGTGAAAGTAGTCGTAAGGGGATATTATATGTAACCATTATTTTAAGTAATTCAAACTAAATTATTCAGGCTTTTTTAATTCCTAAACAAAATCCGTCCTTGGTATGGATTCAGTTATAAATTCTAATTACAAAAAGAATCTACATATAAAATTTAAAAAATGGAACTTGTTAAACACTAAGAATTATATTCATCAGACTAGTTTCAATTTTTAATTCAAAATGTAAATTTCATAAATATTTTTGCATTATTAATCAAGAGCATTTGCAAATGCAAAAGCAATGTTTGCATACAAAAACATTCCCATATATTTTCCAATAGTATTTTGATTGTGCTTATTTAAATTATTACTGAAATGTGTTATAAACTATTTTGAAGTAAAAAGTATTGTTTTTGATTTAAAATATTTTAAATAGAAGACAATTTTGTCTTTTGTTGTTAAAAATGATAAATCCAAACATATGATTCTTGATATTTTTTTTCTAATTTTATTGTAACGCTGATGCTGTTACCAAAAGTATACTGTTTAAATTCAGTACTTCCAAAGTCATTGGCCATTGAACTAGGGACCACTTTGAGAATTTTAATCATTAAACTGTAATGAGAGTTGCGAAATTAGTCACACAACCTCTACCAGCACATCTTGCCAAAGAACTCGCAAAAAAGCTATAGTTCGTGATGATCGTCTGATTAACAAAGCAGCAAAAGCAAACAGACAAATATCACTTAATTCGATTCACCAGAACTTGAAAGAAGAGGATTTAAATATCAAAACAAATTGTTGGAAGACGTTTGTACCAGGTCGGACTAAGATGTAAGTCGAAAAAGGCAAATTGGCGAAAAGGATGAAGAAAACACTGTACAGTTTTGGCAAACTGTGCAAAGATTATATAATAGACGATTAGAAAGAGGTAAACATTAATACCAAATTTTTTGATACACTTTTACGTATTTACTAAAATTGTTGCAAAATTTCAATGTTTTAAGTTTTTCTTAGATCATCTTTAGTGACGAATGAAGAGGCATTAACAAAACCTGCTCAATATGTGCGAAGTTTACCATCTGAATGTTTCAAAGAAGAGCGTGCAGCAGAAACAGTGAAACATCCCTCATCAGCATGTAGCACAGCAGAGGGTCCATGACCACTTTACTTTGTCGAAGGTACAATGATTGAAAGTCCGTATAAAAAGTCATAAATGAATGCTTAACACCTTTCTTGGATTGAAGCAAAAGATCATACGTCTATGCACGACAATGCTGTATGTCACAGAGCAAAATCTGTGAAAAAATACTTGAATACAGTAAACTTACAGTTGGATTTGCTTGGAAATTCTCCCGATATGAATATTATTGAAAATGTATGGAATACATTAAAAAATATTAGCAACACGGAACTGCCCACGAAAGCAAGACTTGATGGAGGAAGATGTTTGGCGGAGTAGTGATCAAATAAAAATAGTATCATTGAGCTTTTTCGAAACGAATTGCTTTTCTCATTAAAGCAAAAGTGGGACATACGAAATATTAAATAGAAATGAACATACTTTATACACAGTCTGTCACAGAGAAAACCGAACTTTTTTAAAATAGTAATTCTTAGTGGCGCCATATTAATATGCGTCGGTAAGGTAGATCTTTCACCAATGTTATGTCATAATATCATGACATTTGCATCATTAGAAGCAGAGAAATTGCGCATAAAGTAACAGTGCGTATTTGGCATTGGTCGAAAAATGAATTTTGAACAAAGAGTAGTTTTGTTTTAAACTCGATAAATCGTTTACTGAAACGTTTAATTTGATGAAACAAGTATATGGGGATGCGTGTTTATCAAGCACGAGTGTGTATGAGTGGTATTAACGATTTAAAGATGGTTGTACGGACATAAATGCCGACGAATATCCTGGTTCAAAGAAATCTGTGGTTACGGAAACATCGAACTTGCGCATGAATTTACCAGAAATAAGCCGAAATCCTCATTGTAATACGTGGGAATGAAAGATTCAATTCAACGCATTTTGACACAGCATTTGGTACTGAGAAAGATTTGTGCAAGGTTTGTACCACCACCAAGTTGACTGAATTCAACATTGTACAGACCTGATTAAGACTCAAAAAAAAGGCGAAAACTTCAGGTATTCTATTGTAACTGACGATGAGATGTGGTGTTTCTAGTATGATCCAGAGACCAAACGTCAAAGCTATGAATGGAAGCATCTAAGCGAGAAAAACCGTTTCGAGAAGTCAAAAGTGACGACAATGTTGACTTGTTTTTATAATTCGAAAGGCATAGTGCACAAAGAGTTTGTACCAGCTAATCAAACAGTCTATGCTGTATATTATCTTGGTGTTATGAAACGTCTTTTGGCACGTAATCGTCGTGTGCGCTTTCAATATCGTGAAAATAATAGCTAGCATTTGTTACATGATAATGCACCATCTCATCTCTCGATGTTTATCACTGATTTGCTAACTACAAATCGCATTTTAACTATCAACCATTCACCATATTCACCGGATTTGGCCCCTTGTGATTTCTATCTATTCTCCAAACTATATTTGAACAGCGTTATGCCGGCGTCGAAGTCATTAAAAAGGTGTCGACAGCGATCTTGAAGGATATCTCTAAAGATGAACTTAAAAATTTATTCGACATGTTAATTGAGCGTGCAAAACGTTGTGTTGAAGCCGAAGGCGATTACATTGAATAAAATAAATGAATTTACCAAAATAGTAAGCTTTTGTTTTTATTTTAAAAAAGTTCGGTTTTCTCTACGATGGACTGTGTATGTATATGTATTTTTGTTTTTAATTCCAGTTATATATCAAAACTAATTATTTTTTGCGGTGCTAAACGCGTCTGAATTGTTCTAATCAGTACGTATTTTTAGAATCATTAAAATTATAATCTGGGCTTAAAAAAGTCAGTATTTAAATTCAATATGGATGTATTGAAAAAGCGATGAGAATAAATAGAAGACAAACCATAGTCCAATTACTTTTTTGTAAATCTTCGCTTTATCTGGTTTTCATTGTATTGTTTTATCATTAATAATATTACCATTACAATAAAAGGGAAAATTACTATTAAATATTGCTAACATTTTTTTCCAAACTACAAATGATTACTTCATGCAAATATCTAGTATAAATCAAATATTTATAGCATATAAACAATTCTGAACAATTAAAATTCTAGTCGTTACGCATGTAAACAAGACGTATCACAATATATAAGGTATACAACCAACCGCACGTACATATACCGCCTCCGTGACTTTAATTATGCATAAATTTATGTGCACATTAAATCTTTGTAAATCGATGTCGCATTTTCGTACGAAGAAACCAGTGACAGTTTTTAACTTCGATTTCTAAAGTCCCCAATTGTGTTATGTACGTGTTTTCTTACAACTTTGCGAACCGTTCGTCCTTAATATCGGTTTTAACATTCGTAGAGGCTACCGTGTTTAATGGGAGATTTCTAGGCAGGTGCAGTTCTGGCTTCAAGGTCGATTTTTTTTGTTTCGTCGCAAGGGGAAAAAGGGTAGCATATTCAAACAGGTTTAGACTCGTTGCTATTGGCAAGTTCTCTTATTGTAATATATTGTAAATTCTGGAAATGCTAATACACGATACTGATTTCAGTTATTATAATTGTCCCAGGGAAGACCTTATAAAATCAACTAGAAGAAGTGGTATAAGTTTAATAATTGTATTTTGTGTCCGAAGGAATTTTATAATTGCCTAAGATGAAAAGGAAATGTACAATTATTCAAGTACAATTGGAATTCTTCGTGTAGTACATTAAGATTTTCCATTTTTTTGAAAATGTTAGATTTAATGAATATAGTCGAAGATTGAAATGATTTTTAAAACAATTGTACAACCCCATAGTAAAACTACTTGATACATAAAAACAAGAGATTAAATATTACAGAATATAAATAATAAAACTAATGAATATCTTCCGAGACTTCATCTTATCTTAAGGATCTAAAGTTTAGTTAACTCATGTGTTGTCACAAATAATAAAAGTGTAATAAGATTTATTTGAACACTTTAAAACATTTATACATGGTATGAATTATTCCATTCTAACTGAAACTCAAAGCTTTCGGATTCAGTGATTCACTGACTGATTTCTTTAGATCATCTAAGTTATAGACTTCAACTTCCCTTCATCTGGTGTGTCTCAGGACTCTAACTTGGGACCTTTCTTATTTATTATCTTGATTAACGTTCTCACTAACCGAATTATGTGAGATACATTCGCTAATAATTTAAAAGTTTAAGGCCCAGTGTATTTTTGGCAAATGTTAAATGATAAGCTTTTCAAGATGATCTAATACGTTTTATTACCCTTTAATTATGAACTTGATATCACTCTTTTAACAGGCTCTATATTAAAGATTGGGGTATATATTTCGATTCTCATTTTACTTTCTCTGTGTAAATTCAAAATATCGTTAATTAGACCAAAAAAATCTGAGTTTCATTATTCGTATTTACAGATCATTTTTTAAAATATAAGTTTTGGAATCCATATATTGTTTGTGTATTGCAGACTCATTAAATCATTAATACGCATATATTGTAGGGGTCATATGAACGAGATTGATTCTGTAGTTAAATGAAACATGTGTACTGCATCTGGAATAAATTTCAGCCCAATATGTCAATTATTCTCTGTTTTCTTTAAATACAAAGTTGTTATGTCCTTATTGAAAAACCCGATACGTGAAATATACTAAATAAATATTAAATAGCCATATCTTTCGGTTCATTCGTTTGTTTTTGAACTATAGCAGTTGAAATAAAGAAAATTGAAAAATTATCAAGGTGGTGATAATACACAATCTGTCGCAAAGAAAACCTAATTTTTTTAAAATAGTAATTCTTAGTGGCGCCATCTATTGAAACAAACGCGTCAAGGTAGATCTTTCACTAATGTCAAAATATCATGACATTTGCATCACTAGAAGCAGAGAAATTGCGTATAAAGTAACAGTGTATTTGGCATTGGTCGAAAAATTAATTTTAAACAAAGAGCAAATATCAAGCTTTAAAGTCGGTAAATCGTTTACTGAAACGTTTAATTTGATGAAACAAGTGTATGGTAATGCGTGTTTATCACGTACGAGTGTATATGAGTGGTATAAAAGATTTAAAGACGGTCGTACAGACATAAATGACGACGAACATCCTGGTGCAAAAAATCTGTGGTTACAGAAAGTAACATCAAACTGCGCGAATTTATCAGAAATGGCCGAAATTTTCATTGCGATACGTGGGAATGGAATTAAATATTTTCAAAGATTCAATTCATCGCATTTTGACACAGTATTTTGGACTGAGAAAGATTTGTGCAAGGTTTGTACCACACAAGCTAATTGAATTCAACATTGTACAGACTTGATTAAAGACTCAAACAGTACGAAAACTTCAAGTATTCTATTGTAACTGGCGATGAGACGTGGTGTTTTCAATATGATCCAGAGACCAAGCGTCAAAGATCTGAATGGAAGCATCCACGACAGGAAAGACCAAAAAAACCGTTTGGAGAAGTCAAAAGTGAAGACAATGTTGATTTGTTTTTATAATTCGAAAGGCATAGTGCACAAAAAGTTTGTACCAACTAGTCAAATAGTCAACGCTGTATATTATATGTATTACATTGGTTTTATGAAGCGTCTTTTGGTGCGTATTTGTCGTGTGTGCCTTCAATATCGTGGAGATGGTTAGTTGGCGTTTGTTACATGATAATGCACCATATCATCGCTCGATGCTTATCACGGATTTTCTTACTACAATGACATTTTAACCATCAACCATTCACCGGTTTCACCGGATTTGTGCCCCTGTAACTCCTATCTATTGTCCAAATTACATTTGCAGATGAAAGGACAGCATTATACCGACGGCGAAACCATTAAAAAGGCGTCCAGAGCGATCTTGAAGGACATCTCTAAAAATGAACTTCAAAATTCATTCGACATGTTAATTGGCCGTGCAAAACGTTGTATTGAAGCCGAAGGCGACTACTTGGAATAAAATAAATGAAGCGCTTTTTTGGCGCGTATTTGTCGTGTACGCCCTCAATATCGTGAAAATAATAGCTGGCTTTTGTTACATGATATTCACCGTATTCATCGGATTTGGTCCCCTGTTATTTCTCTCTACTCTCCAAACTACATTTGCCGATGAAAGGACAGTGTTATGACGACGTCGAAATTATTAAAAAGGCGTCGACAGCGATCTTGAAGGACATCTATGAAGATGAACTTAAATATTCATTCGACATGTTAATTGACCGTGCAAAAACAAAACAGTAAGCTTTTGTTATTATTTTAAAAAAGTTTCTTGGCAACAAACTTTGTATTGTAACCAGGGACTGCGCTTTAATCATTCATTTTTAAATTGGATTAGCACAAACATATAAAGTTAAAAGATTTTTCAAGTAACACTAATATTTTGGCCAGGGACTGTAAGATTTAAAATTGCTAAAAGAGTTTTAAAAGAGAAAGATTTAAGTGACGAATTTAATTACGATAACGTCACCACATTTTCCTTAACCAATAAATAGGATAAACGTGTTTAATTATAAATGTTCAACGGAAAACATTATATAAGGTACTATAATAGAACACAACACTGTAACGATAACGTTTAACATGTACATGTACTTAAACTGTTGCATATTTCATTGATTATGAAACTATTTTGCGAAATTATGTCTAGAATTGCACTAACGTTCTTTGTACAGTTTAAAATAATACATATCTTGAATAAGAATAAAAGCATGTACACACGTCTATACAATGTGCATATTGTTTTGTGGAGAAAAATACGTAATTAGTTCTATTATCTAGCGCTATTATGTTATTAGTCATTCTGTAAGTAAAGGACAAGCCTAAGGCAGTAACATAGAAACAATTAAAATTCTATTTTATCGACTTGCTTGTTTTAAAAATGAAATATTTAGCAATAATTGATCGTTATTTGCGACGCGATGGATAAATTATTTGAGAAGAATGTCGTCTGCGAAATGCTTACCCATTGCATATTACAACTGTTCATTCTAAGAAAATTGAGTAGTGCTGATGTTCATGAGAAACCAATAATTAGAAATACTAACAAAAGCTAGTTTTTTTTAACGATGACCCATCGTTTCTGCTGGAGAATGTATGGTTTTTTTAGAGTTTTATGACAAAGTACTTCTACTTTTTAGAAATACATATCTCTATTCATATTTACAATTATATATAAATATACTTATAATTAAGGGTTTCACGATGGGAAAGTAATGAAAATTAATATATCCTGCTGTTCTATTATTGTTAATTTCAGAAAATTGTATTTAATTGTAATTAAAATTTGTTTGTATTGGACTAGGATTCGAACCTGTATCTACTGTTCTCTAGCCAGTTACTTTAACCAATTCAGCCACAAAGCAATACAGTTTCGCAGATCTAATTTAACACGCGCTCTATAATGTGATTTATGGCGCATTAAGTGCCGAAATTATAAAGCCACCATGTATTAGGCAAAAGAAATAATTAACATTTTACTTATACAGTAGTGTGTATAAGTGATTACTGTAGTAATTTTATAATTCTGTATCATTTTCAAATGAATAACTAAAGAAACTTCCTTATACGTAGCAAAGTTCACTTCTCTACTATGTATTTGATTTTCTTCAAGCTTACTTGAAATTTCTATTTAAGCATTATAAAAATTAATAAATTACTAAAAAAATAAATAAACATAAAGTAAACATATATATTTACAGTACCTGGTAATTACATTATGCTACCCTCCAATTTTAGAGTTTTAACGAAATAAAACCCAAACACATGAAATTTAAAACGTATACTTCTATATTACACATGCTAGTAATAACTTTAAAGTCACTTCGGCCTGCTGTTGATATAGGCTTTTACGGTGTCTTGAAATTTTCTATTTTCTATTCAGACTTTTTAGATATTTTTTTAAAGCGCTTAATTGAGATTTGGGAATGAGTAAACAATAGATTTAAAAACGCTTCAAACATTCTCGATTGTATTATATTGGTGTATATTTTTCCGCACTAACGCTGATATATCGAAATCGCGAAAGCTTACAGATTTCGCCGTATGGCACGCAGTCTCATTTCGTATAAATATGGAAGGATTTTTTCTCTGAATCTAATGAAGTAATCAAGGGGACCAGAGGTTCTGTTCCATCCCAGTAATGCATAACCATATTATCATAGCGGATGTTTAACACTTGCGCCACACATTCCTTTCCATAACGTTCCGAAGGTGTTCGTCTAATAAATTTGATAGAGTCTGTATTCGCTTCGCGTTGTGATTCGTCACTGAATATGACCTGTGATTGAGAAATTAACAACAGTAACTAACGTGTAATATAAAAAAAAACATTTTAAAAATGTTTGCAAAATAATTTTATACAAAGACCTTTCCCCATTCTCCAACAATACAATGTTGGTGCATCTTGGTACACTATAGATGCTTTTTCTTCATTGTTTCGTTTAATCTAGCAGCATATAATCGAGTGCGCAAGGTTTTCTCTGATACCTTTATATTGAAGGACAGCAGAAGATGTAGCAACCTTCTAATGGAAGCTTTTTATTTTTCAAAGCAATGTTAATAACTTTTTTATCTTCTCTTTTTGGCGGTTTTGCGTGGCCGGTCACAATGTTATCAATGGCTTTATGTTAAGAACAAAGTTTCTTTGATAACTGTTGCAATTTTGCCTCTGTTCGTCGTAAAACTTTTATGTTTCTAGTCCATTATGTTAGTTAACCAGTCCAGTTATAAAAATATAAAGTATAAAATTAGCTTATCACTAATCTAACTATAAGATAGTAAACTAAAAAGCAGTAAATACGTTATAGCAAATACACTCTGCAAGAGTGCTAACAATTCTTAATAAATTTTGCTTGTATGAACGCCTTATACCATCCATTCATCTTCCTAAAATTTAACAAACGCAGGTAAAGATTATGGATTCGGTAATTGATTAGCAGCTCCGGAACTTAATACTATGAATAAAACAAGTAAATACGTAGGTTGCTTTAAAAGTTTTGCGGTTTAGCTACTTACCGTAAGGTGATGCTATCGGAAATATTTTGGTCATACTCGTTGAGATTTTTTAGTTCGAATAGTATTTACAATTTACTAACATATGCCATTGTCTCATTTTAATAATTTTTTAAATAAAGCGAGTTTTGCGAAAAATGGATTTAACGCGCGAACATTTTCGAGCTATGGTTTTCTACGGTCTCACTCGCCAAGAGTGCTCGCAACAAATCAAGCGATTGTTTGGCCAGTTCCAGCATGGACATGTTTCGCTCAAAGATGAGCATAGTGAGGGACGGTCTACCACTGCCACTTCAGAAAACATCGATGTCGTGTACAATATGATGAAAGCAGACAACCACTGCACATACAGAGAAATTTGGGAACCGTTGGGCATAGGTATGACTCAAATCATAGCTGCTTGATCATCTTGCCGCATGAAAGCTTTGCACTCGATGGATACCACACAATTTAACGGAAACTTAAAACAAGCGCGTATGGATTGGTGCAAAAAATGCCTAAAAAAATTCTACCGAGATCGAGCAAAATCACTATACGACATTGTTACAGGTGACGAAAGTTGGATTTTTTGTTACGAGTCAAGAAGGAAACGAGAATCGGCTAAATGGGTCTGCAATGACGAGAAGAAACCTACGAAAGTGAGATGCGGGCGAAGTTCTGGCATGAAAGACGGACGCACCGGTCATCTTGCTACTATTTTGTTAGAGGATCGCCACACAGTCAATGCTGAATAGTATATTTGTATTATGATATTTATTTGTTTGGCAGTTGTGCTCCAAAAGGTGCGCGAGGAACGGCCAAGAGGACGAATCATTCTTCAAGACAATGCACCATCACACAACGCCTCTCAATCATCAGAGTTTTTAGCTGATTCACGAATAGAATTGATGAGTCATCCGCCTTATAGTCGTGACCTTGCACCTTGTGACTTCTTTTTATTCCCATACGTAAAAGACAAAATGCGTAAATTGAAATTTAATACCCCGCAAGTGACTGCGGAAGCCTACGAAAACTTCGTATCTGAAGTGCTGAAGAACAATGGGCCCATTGTTTTGAGAACCGGTTCTACCGAATGCAGAAGTGCATAGATCATAAAGGCGAATATTTTGCAAAATAATAAAAGAAATTAGTTAAAACAATTGATCTTTTCTGTATCATCAGCAAAATTTTTAAAGCAACCTACGTATGTGTATATTGTAGGCTACAGTTTGTGTATTTAAGAAATATGTCCGGAAGAATACTATAATTTGTGTTAAAAATATATTCATCATATCTGAGTACAGTATACATACATATGTAACAGGTGTGATACTTTCAGTACAATGCGGTTCTCAAAAATGTAATAGTTCAAAAGCAGTGAAAAGTGTACGTACGTATATTTACATTTTTTTCATAGAAACAGTACCTTTGTATTAAGTACTGAGTATATTATGCATGTCATTCTTAGTTTTATCGGTGGAATGACATAGATTTCTCGCTTTCAGGATGTAATGTATGTATGTGTGTATATGTAGTATGTACATATGAACATGTACTGTATAGCTGTAAAGGAAAACACATTAAATGCATTTTTCTATTTTTTAAAGACCTAACTGTAAAATTTAAAACTGCTATTGAGTTTTTGTGTTTCTTACATGGTGTACTTCAGTTAATTATCTATTTTAACGAGTATGACTTGATTCAATAATTTCTAGAATATCATAAATTAGTATAATATATTTTAAAAAGTAAATATAGTAATTTGAATCAACACATACATTAATAAGTGTTATGAAAAACAAATATTTAACTCTGTTTGACTGCATATAATATTAATTTAAATTATTCAACTGGTAATTACTGCAATTAAATCATTTTATATGTATGTGCAACTTTCTAGGAATTTTTAACATTAATATAAAACATGATCTTGTGGGGACTAGTATGTTATTGTTGTTAGCTAATTGGTCTTCACCACACTATATGAATTAGATAAACATGCCATAACAGTAACGAGGCTCGTTTACCAAAAAGATTCCAAAAGATGATAAAATTCTGGATTCATCACATGAAATTGGAAGATTATTCCCCATTCTGGTCAGAAAACATTTCAGCAAACGCATTCATAATTTCATAATATTCTCTTGTATCGTATATTCAGCATCCTCACTTTGAAGCACTCTCAAATTGACGAAATAGGACAGCAGTGCTAAAAAATTTTTATTTTCCGACTTGCTTCAAAGAAGAGAACAAGAATATACTCGGTGAAAACTTTCTTTTAGAATAGTGATATTCGATTATCTTCAAAAAAGCAAAACGATGATAACAGCACGATGTAAGCAACGTAAAAGGCCCACATAGAATTTTTCTTCAGAATAATGCGCGTGTTCAGACTTCGACTGTTTTAGTGTAAAAAATTCTCGAACTGCATTTATAACTGTTTCTGCATTCAGCTTACTTGTGAAATTTGACCTTTTTTTTCTTTTTCCCAACCTGAAAACTTAGCTTGGTGTCATCAAATTTAGCTCGAATGAGGAGGTAATCACTGAGATTAACGCATATTTCGAACAATTTGATAAAACTTACTTTTCTGAACGAATGAAGACTTGGGTATTAATAGTGTACTTACCGTAATAAGTTATAAGGAGAATGCATTAGCAAAAAAATACAATTCTTTACAAAAAAAGGTTTTTTTTTGTTTAGACTCACTATTCACTGATTCGTGTTATTATCATCAATTTCTTGGTTAGTATTAAGAAAGAATTCTATGTCATGTTTTCATGTTTATTTGTTATAAGTAACCCATTTACCGGACATATTTAAATTGTATTGGACTAAACTGTTTGAACAGTTAGAATAGTTTTTAAACATATTTGAACAGTTACTCATATATTGAATAAAGTAGATACGACGGCATAAAATTTAACAACTTATCCACAGATAATGCTGACACATGCATATTTTAAAAATTATAAATTATACGAGGGTGGTCTGAAAAGCTTCCGACCTCAACGTGAAGATGACAGAACTCATCAATAAAAGTTAGCGAATGTAGTTGCGTATACATATATTGTCAGGTACTCACCAAAGTTTCAGCCGTTCTGGACGTGCAGTTGTTATTTGACAGTCGTTTGAGTGAGTTGATGTGAGTGTCGCGTATCGAGCTGTCATTAATTATTTTATTTTGAAAAGTAATACGCCTACGCAAATCAAAGATGAGTAGGACTCTGCGTACGGGGACTCTCCATCATTTACCACAATGAAATTTTGGGCAGCTGAATTTAAACGTGGCCGTAAGAGCTTGGGAAACGATGAACGTTCGAAACGTCCACAAGCTACAACTGCTGACGATAACATCGCTAAAGTTCAATAATTTGTGCTAGACGACCGTCGAATTAAAGTAAGAGAAATAGCAAGAGCTATGAATATGTTCAAAGAACGTGTTTGTCACATGTTAAATCAAGATTTAGGCAGGAGAAAGCTTTCCGCGCGTTGGAAGCCGCGTTTGCTAACGTTAGATGAAAACGTGTTCGAATAAATATTTCCAACGCTTTATTGACGCAGTTTAGGCGCAATAAATCCTAGTTTTGGCGCCGATTAATTACTGCAGATGAAACTTGGATACACCATTATACGCCCGAAACAAAAATACAGTCGAAACAGTGATCTCCAAAGGAGGAACCGACTCCAAAAAAAGCAAGAACTGTTTTTTCGACTGTGAAAGTGATGGCGACTGTTTTTTGGGATAATCATGGAATTATCTCAATCGATTATCTTCAAAAAGGAAAAACTATTACAGGAGCATACTACGCATCATTACTTGACAAGCTGAAGGCAGAAATTGTGGAAAAACGGCCACATTTGCAGAAAAAGAAAATCCTGTTTCACCTTCCGCCTTACTCTCCAGATCTAGCTCCAAGCGACTTCTTTTTGTTTCCTCATCTAAAAATTGCGCTCGGAGGACAGAGATTTTCGTCAAATGAGGAGGCACCTTCGTGAACAATTATTTTGCAGAAAAAAACGCCTAGTACTATTTGGACGGGTTAAAGAGATGGGAGCATCGCTAGGAGAAGTATGTAGAGTTATAAAGTGACTATGTAAAAAAATAAATATAAATTTTAAGAAAAAATATCTTACATCTTTGTTAGGTTGGAAACTTTTCCGACCACCCTCGTATTCTTACATCCATACTGTTTACAACTTATTTAAATTAAAATATATTCTGAACTGCGAACTAGTAAATCAGAAAACAATTTAATAATTTCTCTCACAAGAACGAAACTAGACTAACCTTTCGCTTTATTATGTACATACATTGCCGAAATAACCTCGTTAATAAATATACTTTACGTATGCAGTACCTGTGTGTATCATTGTATAATACCCATTTATGTGTATTAGACACAAAACGGAGTTGAATAATTCAGCATTTTTCTGCCTAATTTACCTTATTACTGCCGAACTCCTTTCCACTCTATTTCTTTCGCGGCTCGTTACAATTTTTCACCACGCGCGAGAAAATTTTAAGAGTAGAAAGTGAATTGTATCTCTTTAAGCTGGTATTAGATAAATTATACGTTTAGAATGGTTTAATGTGAATATATTAATTATCACTTGGTTTACGTATGTACATAAGAACTGCATTAACCCAATAATTTTCTTATTTCTTAATTCTGCAAATTATTTCGCAATCTAATTAGGTATTACAACTGTGAACAGAATTCACGAAGTTTCTATTTTTTTTAAATATTGCCCTAATTATAATAAATTAAACTCATTGAGAATATTTTGTTGATAATATCATATAAATATATATTCAAATGAAAACCCGTTATTTAGTAATAATAATTTTATTTATTATGTGCTCAACCGTAAACCAGATATAGTACAATAATAAAATATACACAATGCATAATATATGACGGGTGACAAAAACAAGAGGAAAACTCTTGAAATGTGTATTGGCAACCATGTACAGTTAACAGTATAGGGAATAGGAGACCCTCAATTATAGATAACCATTTAACCATTTATTAATTAAGGAGCAGCTGTAGTTTAGTTTGTATGGTGTGCAGAGCTAGTTCAGACGTTTTTTCAATATAAGGTGTAATAATTGGGGACGCGGAGAAGTGTTCGTATCCACAATTATCAAAGTTGAACGAGTTGCAGTTTTGCAGTCCACGGTGTTCAGTTCGTAAGTAAGCAGCTGCAATCAAGTTACTCCAAGGTAGTGTTCGCTGCATTCGCCATCGTAATTTAAACTGTTATCCATACAAGTTGCTGATGATACAGAAACTAAAGGAGAACGATTACCAGTTGCGATTATAGTTTTGTCAAGAAATTATAACGCAAGTAAACGAGGATATGACTTTTAGACAAGCTGCGGATGTCAGATGGGGTCCAATTTCATCTCACAGGGTACGTGGACAAGCAAAATTATAGATAGTTACTGTGAAGAGAGTAACACTAATGAATTTCATAAACGCTCTTTAATATCAACAAAGTGATAGTATGGTGTGCAGTTTCTTCACACGGGGCCATCATATCTTTATTTTTCTAAAATGACGAGTAGATCACAATGACTATCACTTCGGATAGATATATTGAGACTTTACGATCTTTTCTTGCACCTGCATTAAACAGTTTTCACATCCTCACAAAGTCTGGTTTCAACAGGATGATAGAACAACGCATACTGCAAGGTAATCACTAGAAGCGAGAATTGTTCGATCATCGTGTCATCTTAAGATTTGGTTCGTTTTCATGATCACCCGATTTGTCCGTTTGTGATTTTTTCTCTTAAAGGATTCCTTAAGAGTCGGGTAAGCACTCGACCAAGGACACTAAATGCACTGAAACAAAGAATCAAAGACGAAATTCGTGGTATCCTAGGTGAAATGTTACTGTGAGTTTCTGTGGAAGTTCAACGGCAAGCTGGAAGATAACATGCGAAGAGAAGGATCAGGTCAGTTACAAAGGGTACTATGAAAGTTTTGCAATATGATGCAACAATAAATCGTAGGAAGCTGCTTGTTGCTGCATGTTGAGACATGTTCATGCGTGCATAGTAGCTGCCGCGCCATGTCGATGGGCTTAGTTATTCATTAGCAGTGAGAGTGTAAAGTGCTTGCGATGGCATCGTGGTCACGAAATGAGGTAAGGGCAGTTTTGCGTTATAATTTCATGCATGGTTTAAACATAGACCAGTGCTTCGAATAAATGACTCTTGTACTAGGTGATGTTTGTCCACATCGCACAACGATATTCAGGTGGCATAGAGAATTCCAAAGGGGAAATTTAACTGTGGAGGATGCTGAGAAACTTTACCACTGTGAGGAAAGTGCTTGGCGAGGGAGGACAGGCGAGTGACCTACCAACAGATAGAGGGTACTTCAGACCTAAATGCACCAGCAATTCGTTCGATTTTGCACGATCATTTGCACGTGAAGAAACTTTGTTCTCTGGGTGCCGCATCGACTGACTGAAGAGCAGATGACACAACGTGTGACTTGGTGCCGGGAGATGCCAAAAAAGTTTAATAAGGGACAATCTCGGTATGTGAACAACATCGTGACAGGTGACTAGACTTGGTTGTACTATTACGATGTACCAACCAAAGCTCAAAACAAAGTTTGGGGCTTTGATGATGAGGACACACCCGTAGTTGTCAGAAAATCCCGATCTGTAAAGAAGAAAATGATTTGGACACACAGAAGACAGTCACAGCTAAGTGGTATACTGAACAGTGCCTGCCTTAAGTCATTGGATCTGTGAAGAATCTGCGGCCAAAGTCAAGGATGGATATCCTCCATCACGATAATGCTCCAGCTCACCGCGCCAAAGCCTGTACCGAATATTTGACCATGACAAGATTGAAACTTCTCGAGCATCCTCCCTACAGGAGGAACTGGATTGGTTTAGGAGGATGGACACCTCTCCATCCTCCTAAACCAATCCAGTTGAGTGTAGAGGAAATTACGTTGGAAAAATGAAATAAACAAAACTGTATTGCAAAAGTTTTCTAGTACCCTCTAGTCTTCATCTTCATCAAGCAATTATACACTGGTACTCAAAATCAAAATGTCCTGGAAACTTTTACTTAAAATATTAAATCCCCGAATTAAAATTACGCTAACAAAATTGAATATTCTATAGAAAACGCAAATGCAGTATAAAAAAGTCCGTTCCTTACGTTTCAAAATTCTTTACTATTTTTGCAGAGTGAAGTTAATATATACATTTTCTTAAATATTGCTTAGTTGTTTGAAGCTTTTTGTTATCAGGTCGCAAATGTAAACAAACTCGTATTGCACACTATGCAGACCCGTGTTTGCTTTTTTAAACAAAACATACAAGAGCCGTTTTTTTAAGTAAGTCATACAAGATCTCCCATTCAAGCTTAATATCGCCACGGCTCGACCTAAAAATGTAGAGCAATATTGTAAATCTTTTTGTGGTAATAATTGTACATTATTTTTGCTTTACCTGTTGGGCGATAAAGTATATTATTATTAGGTTATTTTGAAAAATTTGCAAGATTTATTTGTACTTCATACATAAGTTCTCGAGGTCTTAATTCAATTGTCAAAAACGTAGTGAAGCTTCTTTTTTTCTTTAAATTTTATTGTTTTTATTTAAGAAAATATTAGTTAAAGCAGTCTTTATTTACAAAAACTTCCCTCTTTTCTATAATTAACTTATAAATATTATTATGATCCCCAGACACTCTCCCCTTCAATCGTTAACAGTTCCTGAACGTAACTTTCGAAACATGAGAAAACAGAGTATTCATGTGTTGTGTATGTATGTACCGTTCATCCGGCCATCGTCTTTTCAACACTTTCGGTTAGATTGCACGAAAGCACTAATGTAAAACGATGACAGTTATGTATCGAAATATGTAAAAGAAATTGGTTAGTCAAAGAGTAGATGTTGTAGGGGGTTTGTGAACAAAAAGAAGTAACTTTCACTGTGAATATCAATTCTCTTTGAGTTTTTAGTTTCGTTTTATCTTGTCGTGACTGTTGGAGAAAAAATAAACGATTGACACTAGACAAATCGAGTCAAGGTTTGTAGTTTAGCAAATGCAAGTTGTTTGAAATAAACGATAATTAAGGCGTGCACATGGTTGTACTACTTTATGTTGTTTGATCTTTTTCTCCATTGAAAGAATATTTGAACAGAAAAGGACGTAGTTTACGTTTGAAATATTGTTTTTGATATTACTAGGACGATTATTTTGAGTTGTTTTACAGAAATTTATTCATGAATTAATAAATATGGCGGGTTACACCCTATGTATGTAGGCCACATGAATATAATTTACATAATTTAGGAAATATTATTTTTGTGGATAGGATTTTAGTTGAATGGTTAATTTCAATATGTATCTTGATGTAGACACACTTTTAATAACCCCTAAATTACACAGTTCTTAAATATTTTTTTCGAAATTTTTTCGTGATTTTTTGTTTTACTTCGAAATGCGTATACAGAATTTTAGGTCCTGAAAATGATAAAAAATTAAATTACACAGTGTATTTTTTTGTTTTTTCTTCGAACCAAAGCAAAAGGTATTAGTTATTGTAAGTAGATTAGTATCATGTTAATCGTGGTTTAATTATGTCTCTCTGACACTTTTTCGTAGTCACTTTACAATTCTTCTTGTCTTAGCATATTTTCTTCTAAAGTTTGTTGCTTCCATTATTTTATTTGCGTCGTCTTTCCAAATCCTCCAGTCTTCTTTTTGTTCCTTTTTCCGGTGATATTCATTCTAATATTTTTTTGGCTATGTTATTTTTTTTTCTTTGTATGAGGGTAGCCGTTTATTATTCGGGAACTGGCTTCATTGTTAGTGTTGTCTCCGATTTGATGATTGCATCGTGAAGTTTGTCATTTTTGGTTATTTATTATCCGGTTCCTATTTCTATTGTAGAAAATTTTATGTAAGCGAAAAAATGGAATTAGTTCGCGAACATTTTCGTGCAATTATTTTTCATACTTTCGGCGTGGATTATCTCAACAAGAATGCATCGACGAGCAGAATTCTTTATATGGTGATGAAGCACCATCGAAAACTTCAGTATATCATTGGTATAGTGAATTCAAACTTGGACGGCGTTCTTTGAACGATGAATTTCGTGAAGGTCGTGCTACAAATGTCGTTGTGTCTGAATTGATAATGCAAGACCATCAAGTGACATACCGTGAGATCGAGGCATCTCTCGTTATTAGTAACACCGGCGTGCATAAGATCCTGCATGAACATTTAGCCGTTAAGAAGCTATGTTCACGTTGAGTACCACATAATTTGACAACCGCTCAAAAAAGGATTCGCGTCGATTGGTGCCAAGAAATGCACAAAAAGTACAATGGCGGTGCTTCAAAGAACAGTTATAAAGTCGGCACAAGTGATGAATCTTGGATCTATACGTATGAGCCCGATAGTAAACAGACTGTGTGGGTATTCCAAGGTGAGCCAAAACCAACAAAAGTTGTTCGCGCTCGAAACACATTAAAACAAATGGTCGCCTGTTTTCACATTGCAACCGTGCCTTTAGAGAGTTGTAGAGCGGTCAATTTCGAATAGTACACAGCTATTTGTTTGCCAAAAGTTTTTGAAGAAATAAGGAAAACAAACCGAAAACGACAGATCTATCTCCACCATGACAATGCGAGTTCTCACGGGTCGGTTCAAACAAATGAATATTTGACCGGGCAAAACATTGAATTGTTGAGCCATCCGCCGTACAGTTCTGATCTAACACCCTGTGATTTCTTTTTGTTCCCACACGTGAAGAATAAACTTCGTTGTCAACGGTTTTCTACGCCGTTGAGGCTTTCAAAACTCATATTTTGGAGATACCACCTTCACAGTAGCAGGAATGCTTTTCGGATTGGTTTAAACGAATGCAAAGGTACATTAATTTTCAAGGAGAATATTTTGAAAATCAATAAAACTATTTTCGATAATAAAAAATTTGTTATGTTTACTATTCCCGAAATATAAATGGTTACCCTCGTATAATAATTTTTATCATATAATCATTTACTTATCGCAACAGTATCTTACATACTCTGCATAAGCTTTGCATAATTTTATTATTATTCTTTCCTTTAGAACACTTTTTTAAACAAGTACGCATAAACAAAGGTTACATGTACTTAATTCCGTACACGAGGATGTACATTTATTTTTATTGCATGACAGAATATTGCGTCAATATATATGAATAATGTGCAAACAAAGAAATATATTTACTTGGAATTACTTATTTGACAACGATTCCTTGCCACGATCATTTAATTTAATTTATATACTTTTAGTTGGCGTACTTGCTTGGATGCACATTGTGGGCGTACCACATCATACCATAAAGATGATTGTTCAGATGAAAATGCAAATTATGTAGCAAAAAAAGAATCGAAATGTTGCAATTTTCTCTTTACACATTGCTATTACTTAAGAATTTTGTTCATGAAGGACACTCTAAAATGAAATTATATTTTTTTCTATTAGAATTATTTATTTAATGTGAACAATGTTTGTATTGGGCTATTAATAAACCCCATCTCCAATAGATTTTCATATATTTTTTTAGAAACACTTTGATGATGATGATGAGTATCTTATATTGTCATGCAGTACGTGTATTTGGCCTTATTAATTCTGAATAATAGAAATTTTAATATTAAATGAAATAAACTTACAACAACAGAAATTAATAATGAAATAAATACATTTAATTCAATTTTAATCGCAATTAAGGAAAATGCATTTTATGATTGATAGCATATTAATAATAAATAAAACAATAATAAAGCGCATACAAAAATAACTTTACAAATAAAATAATAGTAAATTAATTAGTTTTTAGGCTTTTTTCATTTATTTTAATAAAGGGTGTTTCAAATTTCGCGGTTTTTTAAAGAATAAATAAAACACATAATTTGCATTCACTTTCAAAAACTCTATTGGTAATTGAAGTATCAGTTATGACATTTATTTGCGAAAAATAATATCTGCCAAATGGCCTCCTCCTGCAGCTCCACAGACGTCCACTCTTTTGTTAAAATTTTCAATGACATTTTGATATAATTGAGGCTCTATCTCACTAATGACCTGACTTTTCACATAACCCCAAAGGAAATAGTCTAACGGTGTCAAATCACATGATCTTGGTGGCCAATTAACATGACCGTTTCTTGAGAATACACTTCGAGGAAATTTTTCTCTCAATAAATCACTTGATTCGTGTGCAAAGTGAGGTGTAGCGCCATCCTATTGAAACCACATATCCTCTAAATCAATATTCATTAATTCAGTCCAAAAAAATTCGATTATCATCCGATGATATCGATTACTATTGACAGTTGCAGCTTCACCAGCAGCATTTTCAAAGAAGTGAGGTCCATTTACACCACCTGACCATAATGCACACCAAACAGTAACTCGTTTAGAATGTATAGGGTTCTCATAAATAATTCGTGGATTTTCCTCACCCCAGATACGGCAATTTTGTTTATTAACATAGTCACCAAAATCAAAATGTGCCACATCGGAAAAAATTACTTTTTGAGAAAAATCAGCTGGTTGTTCATTGATGAAATTGACAAATGGACGACGTTTTAAACGATCTAATGGCTTCAATTCCTGTGTTATTCGAACCTTATATGCCTTCAGAGCTAAATCCTTGTGCAAAATACGCCATGTTGTTGTGATCGTCGTCTAATGGACATTTCAGGGTCTTCAGCAACACTTTCACGAACCTAACCAATATTTTCTTGTGAACGACCACTACGACTGTATCTTTCACTTTTTTGATCTTCCACGGAACCGGTCTCTTGAAATTTTTTACTAATTCGACCAATAGTGCTTTCAGATGGACGATTATGTAAACTTATTATATATATGTTTATATATATATTATGTAAAATTCACGTAATTTTCTAAAACTGTTTTCACAGAACGCTGATTTTCATAAAATAATTCAACAATTTGAACGCGTTGTTGTACCGTGTACGAAGCCATTTTTATAAATGTCATACATCACACTTTTTAAATGCATACATACCCAAACAAATTCAGTGCGCCATATATATTATATTTATTCTTAAAAAAACCGCGCAATTTAAAATTGAAAATTAAATATCGTAATTATTATATTTATAAAATTTAATAGTAAAGTAAGCCTTGAATTTTAAAACAATAAATGAATATTGATAAAATATCTTTATTCAAAATTTTGTATAGAACAGTGTCAAGCAATTGACCTAGAGTCACCCTATATAGGTATTAAAAATTTTGTAATACAAGCCGTTTGTTTTTAAATATATTTCATATTTTCAAGTGTAAATGGGTTTAGTTATTCAACCACTATATTGTTAGGCAAATCTCCTTATTATCGGTTTTTGGTTAGGTACCTGCTGTTTGGGTCTGAACGTAGATAATAAAATATGTGAAAGCCCTACGAATAATATCCAATTTTACTTGAAATTTTCAAGCGTTCGTGTTAAGAAGTGTATTTAAGTGTTTTAATAATATATTTAGTATTTTATTATTAGTTTAATTTTTTTGGTGGATTTTTTAAGATTCGTAATTTATTCGGAATGGGAAAAGTGAAAGATATTAGCGCTGATAAAATCAAAATAGAGATTTTATTTAAAATAGGCATGTACTCGAACCAACAAACTGCAATAATGCAAGAAGTTTCTCGGGACACAATTGACCGAATAGCCGCCTTAATTAGAAAAAATATTTCATCAACATTGAGCGGTCGCAATTATTGCTATTGTGTCCGTAAAATCACTGAGAGAAACGACCGACTAATTGTAAAAACAGCACTAGAAAATTGACCGTCTTCTGCGAGAGAGCTGCTAGATAAATGAAATGTGCATAATATAAACATATCTGAGCGCATGATACGATCACGATTGTTCGATAACGGAATCAAATGTTCAAGAAACCTAGGTTAAAACCAAAAATGAAGAAAGCAAGCCTGTAATGGGCAAAAATGCACAGAAATATTATGGTTGTAGATTGGAAGAAAGATAAATGTGTACAAATTTCGTCATTAATAAACTATTTCTTGAAAGTATCAATTCCTATAATAAATTTTATTTTTACAAGTTACATTCTCTTTGTCATGATCTTCAGCAATCAATTCCGATTTGTAGCAATGGCGGAGACTATTAATTTCGTTAGACAAAGATCCAAGGAACATTGTAAAAAATATTAAACATCCACCATTAGTCTGGCTGTGCATAACCGCGAATGGCATCGGACTTCTATATTTTGTACATGAGTCAAGTGCTGTATAAAAAGGTTGTTGAAACTGTATTTTTTTTGCCTTTTCTAAACTCATTAAATGAAGAATAGGACCTTCATGTAGGATGTAATACCGTGCCATATAGCGAAATCGATGAAAAATCTGTTTCAAGAACACAACATATTCTTTTTGCCCTGGTCCAGAAGCTCATCCAATCTAAATCCGATCGAAAATATATGGAGCATCTTGAAAAAGTTTACGTACTCATAACGGAACCCAACATTAGCAATTTTAAGAGATAATGTTTAAAGCTATTGGAGAGAGAATGCAAAACTATAAGAAATGGTAAAAACTTGTATTTCTAGTATGCCAGATAGAATTAGTGCAGTCGTTAAAGCCAAAGGGATGAACACAATATTAATGTGATTTCTTCTCTAAAGCATAAACATTTTGTGATAATAACATGTTTCTGTTTTTGTTTTACTTCTGATAAACTTAAAAAAATACAAAACGAAGGCTCTAATCCAATTTCCAGGTACCCAGTATAGTTGTATAGTTGGTGTAAAAGATTTTAAGCAATGAAATAGTAATAAAAATAAAGCGTGCAATAAGAGAAAATAAATATATTGATTTACAATTTTAATTAACATTAAAATTAAAGGTGTTGAGTAAATATTAATAAGTAAAGATTTTCAATTTGAAGTAAAGAAGAAAAAGTTTGTGAGTTTCTTATAATTCGTTTCGTAAGAATAGTGTTTCAAGTGCAATTTTCACACTCCATATACTCCACAATCGAATTGTTTAACTTTTGGGATGCCGAATTTAAAGAAATTATTCTTACACTTAAACTATACACAGGTTGTTCCAATAGTCGTATCGTATAGCTCTAATACAAGTTTTTTGTTTGAATTAATACTGTTGTTAGAAGGTGATGCCCCTATAAGCTATAAAAGGCTAGCATCTAATAGAGCTTAGCAGAAATGATACAAGTACTAGGTTCACATTTCCATTCCGATCTGTTGTTACTTTATAATTACTGCTGTAAATCGGCCAATCGAAGAGACCTGTTGATTATGTTTCTCATATATAACTCTCTCTTATACACATTTGGTTTCAATTCCAAGATAGCACGTAACTACGATTAACAAAACCAGTTTCGAGCTACTAGTTAGATCAGTTAAATTCGATACAATGCAATTACGCGTCTCTCTAAAATCTTATGTAGGCGACTCTACTTTCTTACAAGTTACTGACTAGGTGTACTCGTTTAAACAAATTAATTAGGTTAAAAAAAACGAGTTAGGTTCGAAGCAAGCATCTCTAGATTTCACTTAGTTGTGAACTTTTGTCCGACAAACATTAGAGGACGGCACGGAAATTTTCCATTATAATTTTAAACGTGTAATGGGTTGCTCAAAGACATCACGATGAAATGATTTCTGTATTTGATCATCAACCTCGTTATAGTCGTCCAGTGGAAGTCACAGCTGATGAAAATGCAATTAAACGTTTCTACATTCACTTTGTATCGATTATCAATGATCATCTGCGAAATCGGAAGCTGTGCTATTACGGGTACTCCATTCTTTAATCGAAGATTAGAGATAGCTTTGCGTTTAATGGTGCTACACCATGCTTAAGAAACTGTAGTCTCACGAGTCAAAGCAATTAGCATCAACAGCTATAGGTGATAAGATCTACATTCATTATTATGATGTCCCTACAGAGTCGAAAAGTAAAGTTCGGATATTTGAGGAAGATGGAGGACAACTAGTTTAAATATGAAAATCGGAATCAGTCGGGAAAAAAATGTCGGCTCTTTTCTTTGGTTACATTCAAGTGTTATATAGATATCCCTGCTACCAAATGTTCAAAGTTTAGGCTAAACTTGTAAATATGACGATACACCGGCGCATAAAATTTGGAATTATTCAAGCAAATGGATATAAAAGAATTAGATCAACCATCCTTTAGTCCGGACCTTGCTCTATGCATCTTCGCATTATTTCTTTATGTGCAAATGCACTTGAAATCACGCAAATTTACGACTGATAAAGAACTGCTGAAAGAGAGAGAGCAATTTAATGCCGAAAGAGAAATGGAATGAATGGTCGAATGATTGGTTTACGCGTATGTAAAGCATTGACAATAATGGACAATACTATAAAAATATAAAATTTATTTTACAACAGTACTTTTGGAACAACCTTTTTACAATAAGTCCAATTCAAATTATTTTGGACGGATATACTGGGCTGTTCAAGAGAAGACATTCGAAATGTAACTTTCTTGTTGAATAGCCTTATATGTATATAATTTATGTATTATACATACGTGCGTTTAGTTACTGCTGCCAACACTTTTTCAACTCGATGTTTTTAAAATTCAAGATCAAGGTTACATATTGCGTTTCAAACCTTACTTTTATTATTTCGTATAAATTCCAAGGTTATTACCGGGAAAAAATAAACATCTAATGTTTATAAAGAGAAATGCACGTGTATGGTAAAATATTTTTATTATTTGTCAATTTAAAAAGAGCTGCGTAAGTATATACATAAAACTTACAAGCATATTTATATTAGAAAGTTTCTGAACGGCCTAGTAATTTCTTTTCTTGTTATTTCTCCTGGTGTAGGTAGCGTTCATGATTCGGTTCCGTATTGTGCTCACAAGAAATGTAAATGAAGACTTCGAAACACCTACTGGCCAACACCTGTTTCAACCGTTTTACGTGATTTAAGTAGGAAGTGCTTCGAGATGGCACATAACACTGTATTTCCTATACGATTTATGCAGGTGCAAATGTGGAAGACAAGCCTTTATGTACTTCATGTAAATATAAAGAAATAACCGTCCCCCCTCACTTACATACGACATTACCCACTGCATTTTAGTATACGGTAGATTATGTCGTTAACTTTTATTGTTACCAATACCTGAACATTTTTCTGCAGGTAGATAGATATTTGTTAATTTGTAGTTTTCTATGGAAAGTTCAGTTGGTAGAAGAACTCGTCAATTTTTTGTCAGGTACATAATAAATTGTCTAATCTGTTTTCATATTAATTATACAGGGTTAGGCAAATGTATGGATCCATTCAAATGTCTTTGATACTGTTACTTAAATTTTAATAATATTTTTACGAATGCAAGTAAGGGATTCGATAAGCGTATTTATATTCGAATGAGATTTTCGGTTTGGCCGAAACTGATGTCAGCTTTTTCATTTTAAACGGAACACCTTGTATATTTTTGAAACTCTGAAAAATATACAAGTAGGGGATTCGATAAGCATATTTATGTATATCCGAATGAGATTTACGGTTTAGCCGAAATTAATGTTAACTTTTTCATTTTAAACGGAACACTTTGTATATTTATGAGAGTTTCAAAAATATACAAGGTGTTCCGTTTCTTCTTTGTACATAATCTCTAAATTTATAATTTCAATTTACGGCTTTTAATAGTACTTTATGTTAATTGGTTATAACATTCACTTGAAAGTCATGTTACCGCTACAAAGGTTAAACAATAATTACAAAACTGCCCTGACTTTTAAGTCGTATCTTAAATATATATATATATATATATATATATATATATATAGACTACCCTCCTATATATATATATATATATATATATATATATATATATATATACGAGGGTAGCCGCTTATGTTGCGGGAATAGCAAACAAAAAAATTACTATCGAAAATAGTTTTATTGCTTTTCAAAATATTCTCTTTGAAAATCAATGCACTTTTGCATTCGTTTAAACCAACATGAAAAACATTGCTGTCACTGTGATGGCGGTATTTTCAAAATATAAGTTTTGAATGCCTCAACTGCCTTTTCCGGTGTAGAAAACCGTTGACCAAGAAGTTTATTCTTCGCGTGTAGGAACAAAAAGAAATCACAGGGTGCTAGATCAGGGTTGTACGGCGGTTGGTTCATCAATTCAATGTTTTGCCCAGTCAAATATTCAAATGTTTGAACCGACCTGTGAGAGCTCGTATTGTCATAGTGAAGAATGATCTGTCGTTTTCGGTTTGTTTTGCATATTTCTTCAAAAATATCTGGAATTGACCGTTCTACAACTCTTTTTGACTCATCTTGGAATACCCACACGTATACATAGATCCCAGATTCATTACCTGTGACGACTTTATAAATGTTTTTTGAAGCACCGCCATTGTTTTTTTTTGCGCATGTCATGGCACCAATCGACACGAGTCCTTTTTTGAGCGGTTGTTAAATTATGTGGTATCCAACGTGAACATAGCTTCTTAACGACTAAATGTTCATGCAGGATCTTATGCACGCTGGTGTTACTAATACCTAGAGATGTCTCGATCTTACGGTATGTCACATGATGGGCTTACATTATCGATTCAGACACTGCATTAATGTTTCCGACACAACAACATTTGTGGGACGACCTTCATGAAATTCATCGTCCAAAGAACGCCGTCCAAGTTTGAATTCACTATACCAACGGTATACTGTAGTTTTCGATGGTGCTTCATCACCATATAAAGAATTCAGCTCGTCGATGCATTCTTGTTGAGATAATCCACGACAAAAGTTATGAAAAATGATTGCACGAAAATGTTCGCGAACTAATTCCATTTTTTCGCTGACATAAAATTTTCAAGTTATTGTCAACAATAGAGATAGCGACCAGATAATAAAACTGTCAAGGTAAATATATTGTCAAAAATGACAAACTTCATGATGCAATCATCAGATCGGAGGCAACAGTTACAGTGTTGCCAGTTTCCGAAATATAAACTCCTACCCTCGTATGTTGTGTATTTTCCCATTTATTTTCTTCCAAATTTTCTCGAGTCAATGCAGCTGTATGTGGATAAGCGTTATTATGAAAATCACACCGTAGATTGGCATCTCTAAAGTGTGATTTTGTCAACAGGCCCGTTTCACAAGTCAAGGAGCTAAGAGAAATGTGTCGTGTTGAACGTTGTTTATGAAGAAAACAATTCTGCAATCAAAAAACAGTTGCAATCATAATTTTTGCAGCAATTTCTTATGGTATAGTGTCGGTCATCTTCCCTTCAGTAATGCATGGCGTTTAATTAATTGTTTTCAAGAAATATTGTTACTTACTTTGCTGTTCATCGGTATTTTCATTGCCACATTTTAGAAAATCTATCTTGCTAGAGGAAGGTAGCATACTTGAGTATATTTTAGTACATGTTAACTTACTTTTACACGAAAGTATCTTAAATGAGAATTCGTTTTTTTGTATTACAAACTAGTTATAATTTAGTTTGCTGTCTTTTATTGGTGCTTGTTTTTCAATTATTTATTATTTATTTCAGGAAAGAGGATGGGAATACAAACAAGTGACTGTAACCAGAGTGCCCGGTTATGGTTTTGGTATAGCCGTTTCCGGTGGAAGAGATAATCCTCATTTCGCTTCCGGAGATCCTAGCATAGCTGTCAGCGATGTACTGGCATCAGGACCAGCGGAAAGATTGCTGCAGTAAGTTACGAATTATCTAGTCTAAATATTTTACTTATTTCCATTCAATTTTGTCGTAGAGTAAACGATCGCATCATCTCTGTGAATGGCATATCACTTCAAAATGTTGATTACGCCACGGCTGTCCAAGTTCTTCGAGATTCTGGTGATACTGTTGTGTTGGTTATAAAGCGAAGGACAGTTCAACATCAACACAGTCATAGTCTGAGTGCTTCTTATACTGGAACACCTCTGGCAGCTTTGGGAATAAATCCTTTACCACCTAAAGTTACTTTAACAAAGAATTCTAAAAAAGAAGGTATTTACTACATTCTGAATAGAAGTAATGTGAATATTTAGTATTCTATTCTTCTATTTTTTTTTCTTTTTGATAGATTTCGGTATAGTACTGGGATGTAAGTTGTTTATAAAAGAAATATCGGCCAAGGCCAGGGAACAGTTACTTAATACTAACCAGGTATTGACTGAGGGAGATTTTATCGTTAAACTGAATAATACCAATTGTAATGATCTCATGTCTTTAAAAGAAGCTAAGAAAATCATCGATAGTAGTAAAGATAAACTGCATATAACAGTCAACAGAGAATATTCGAATAATATAATGCATCAAGCCCAAAGTTCCATAAGTACTACTGGTGCAGTCAACAATTTTTACAAAGGTATTGGAATCTTTTTTACTTATTTCTCACTCTATCCTGTACTAAACCTATAGGTGTTTGCATGAGACTTGAATCGATTAGTTTCTCACTGGGATTAGTTGCCCCGAATCTGCGTTTTTGAACCTAGTTTATTTACTGAAACAAGTATACCTAATTCGTATCCTGTAGGAAGGTAGGTTCACTTGGATCATACTTTAGCGAGACCTTGCATTATATCGGATTTAATGGGTCAAACTCGGAGCTCGGAAAAGGCTGTGTTAAATGTAGATAAATGCGATTTCGGAACTGTCAAATATGGATAGGAGACAGAGCGGTCAACTGAACTTAATTTCAAATTCAAAATATAAAATTACAAATTTAAAATTTTGGTCGATGAGTCAATAGCGAAACAAATAATTTATGCTAACTTACTATAGTTTTAATATCTTCCCTCTTGATCTAGGGATAGTGTTTTTTTATTAACACGTAAAAAACTTTTAGGCGACGATTTTCTTACCTCCGGACAAAGCTATTCAAACCAAAACTTATACGTCCAACCTCCAACACGAAATCCAAACTTAAATACAAATGGATTCGAAGAGAAAATCGATCCTAGTAGTGGTCCAAATTCTTTAACGGAGGATAAAAATAATTTGGCTCCTCGAGGAAGATTAAGAGGGCCGTTATCTGAGGCCAATTTAAGCCAGTTAGACGCGAGGAATAGTTATGGGAGATCAAAGGGTAGAGACGAACCACCAAGACCGCCACCACCCAGACCAGAGGGTTGGTATTCTTTTTTAAGTATATATTAATGTAAGAAAGCTAAAAGTCCACACGTTTCGAACTATTTCTTCAACAGTTTTCAATCTAAACCTTTCATGTCACTTAGTATCTTTCGTGCTTAGTGTCTTAAGCAATTTCTGTAATAATTTTAATTTGAATATATTATTTTTAATACAATTATTATTTTATCTTTTTCTAGTGTATTCTTTTCTATCTATTGAATAAGTTTATAGTTCATTGTAAATGATATAATTCACTGGCGAACAAAACAACGACTGCAATGATCGCTTCGTTCACTTCCAGAGCTCATCAGGTAGTCTTGTAGTTTTGCTGGCAGTTCTATGTATCTGCTGGATATTATCTAGACGATAATACAAAGTGATGAGACAGCACTATATGTCCATCTCCTGGGTAGAAGTGAAAGTACTCATATCACTTTAGAGACATATAGCAATATATGTTTTCATTATTATAGAAAAATATCTCTTTTTTTCATTGAAAATTGTTCTTAATTATCAACCTAATCTGCTCTTTTGTAGATTATTACAGCAGAGGAAGATTGTACGAAGAAGATCCTATAATACTGAAAACTAAACAACAACCCATGTAAGTAAGATTACATTGCATATACTTATGTTTTAATTATGGTTAACATTATTCATTTAATGTATTCAACTTCTTACAGACCAGACGCTAGATTTATAACATTTCACAAAGAAGGATCCGTAGGAATTCGACTTACAGGTGGAAATTTTGTCGGAATTTTCGTTACAGCTGTACAGCCCGGTAGTCCGGCATCATTGCAGGGTTTGCAACCAGGGGATAAGATTTTAAAGGTAATCTATTTGTCTTTACTGGAAAATATGAGGATTTGAGGCTTTTTTAAATTTTCAATATGATTCGAATACCTTATACATTGATTTTTTTTTTCTTATTTATAAAGTTACCTCGACTATCTCTCCAGCGTTTCTTGGGATTTTGCGAAGTCTATTCTCTCTTGTATTTTTAACCATTGCTTTATCTGCCATCTTTTATATGTTTCGCTCATCTTTTTTATTAGTTATTTACAAAATGTAGCTTTTGTTAATGTTATAGTTTTGAACTCTGTCTTCGTTGTTCTAGCCATAATTTTTCTGTGAATTTTTATTCAATTGACTCTGGTAGCTGCTATGTTTTTACTGCATCCGGTCTTAGTTCACAACAGATGTAATAATACTTCCACAAATTCTAGTTTTCGTTTTTGGGATTAGTAATTCCCCCATACTGTCATTTTAACATCCATATATTATAGCTTCTGTATTTTGTTGTATTTATACTTCTTGTTAAAACAACTTTTAGATAACTGACTTTCATAGATATTCTATCAATATTCCATTACCTAAAAATTTAATTCTTTTGTTTGTGGAACTAGATTTTATTTATTTCTGTTTAAAGTAAAATGCTAAATGTTTTCCCTTCTTTTTAAACTTAAAAGGCATTCTTTTTGAGTATTACGATAACGTCATCAAACAATAAACAGTGTCTAGTTTATAATTTTCTGTCCCGTTGCCTTTCATTTTATTGATTATATTTTACAATTTCATCTACGATGTGGAATAGCAAAGGACCTAAATAATTTCCTATTTGAATTTCCGTATCTGATAGCCCAGTGGTAAGTTACTGACTTTTCATTTTAAAGTTATTGCCGACAGCCAAAGATCATAAGTCTCGCTACGAACGCGAGTGTAATAATAATTCATGGTCTGTCCAATGTTCACTGTAGTTGGTATTTAGTTGTTAAGGGATATGCAAGCATGGACTACTATTATTTACCTATCTGTATAGTTTTTGCTAGTTCTCGATTGCATATTATTTCCAATTGCTGGATGGTACTGTGAGAATGAACACGCATTGCTGTGATGGAATAGCATTGTTTTTTTAAAATTATTCCAGATTTTTTAATTTTTCATATTCCTCAGATTGGCAATATCAGGTATTTAATGAAAAGTGTACCTTTAGAATTCGAAAAAGTTGTGATTACTGTTCTTCTAGATGACGAAAATCACTTCCCGCAATTTTGTTCTCATTTTTGAGAACGACCAGAATGCAGTATTTTTTTGAAATAAAAATTCAATGATCTTGACAAAATGATGCAAAAATTGATTTAGTTAAGCTAGTAAAAAGCTTCAAATTGTTATTAGAAGTTTGTATTTTTTCTTCTTTTTTTTGATAACATTTCGATAATACGCCATATTGATAGTTTGGACGTGCCTGATTAATAATATTGCTTAAAGTCTCAAATTGCGTATATTAAAAACAATTATTGAATTATGTCTCGGGAAAACAATTTCTTTAATGATATTTCAACTAAATTTCGTTTTCAGGTTAATGATATGGATATGACAGGTGTAACGCGCGAAGAAGCCGTTCTTTTCCTATTAAGTTTGCAAGATAGAATAGAATTAATTGTGCAATATTGCAAGGAGGAGTATGATAACATTGTGGCCTCACAAAAAGGCGATAGTTTTTACATAAAGACTCATTTTCATTATGAAAATCCAGCTAAAGGTGAAATGTCTTTTAGGTCTGGTGATATTTTTCACGTTATTGATACTTTGTATAATGGTGTTGTCGGCTGTTGGCAAGTTTATAGGATTGGTATGAGTTTAGTAAATTTATCGATATTTTATTGATAAAGCTTTGTAAATAGGTCGGAACAATCAGGAAATTCAGAAGGGCATCATACCAAATAAATCTAGAGCTGAGGAATTAGCGACTGCTCAATTTAACGCTACCAAAAAAGAAATGTCTGCGAATGAATCGCGAGGAAGCTTTTTCAGAAGGAGAAGAAGCTCCAATCGAAGATCTAAAAGCCTGGGAAAAGTATATTTCAATTAATTTTAATAATCAATGAGCATTAAATTATTTTTTTTATAGGAACACTGGGACGATATACTATTTTCAGATACGGTTTCCAAATTCCCCGCATATGAAAGAGTTGTTCTGAAGCATCCGGGTTTTACTAGGCCTGTTATATTATTCGGACCAATTGCGGATTTATCCAGAGAAAAATTGCTCAAGGACTTCCCCGATAAATTTATCTCGCCTCGTATGTTTTTCAAAATTTATTATTTTTATGATTGTAACAAATTTATATTTTAGAGTTAGATAATACAGTTGAAGATGCCAAACCAAAAGCATCCTCTTCTAATATCATAAGACTGTCAGCCATAAGAGAGGTTATATCGACTGGTAAACATGCTTTGTTAGATATTACGCCAAATGCAGTAGAAAGACTAAATTATGCTCAATTATATCCGATAGTTGTTTTCTTTAAGGCTGAAACCAAAATGATAATTAAGCAGTTGAGACAAGGCTTGCCTAAGTATGTAATTTATAAATTTATTTTTAGAAAAATGTATAAACTTCATTTACTTTGTTTGAAGATCTGCTCATAAAAGTTCGAAAAAGCTTTTAGAACAATGTCAAAAACTGGATAAAGTTTGGAGTCACATATTCTCTTCTACGATAACTTTAAATGATAACAGTGACACTTGGTATAGGAAAGTGCGTGAAATTATAGAAAAACAGCAAGGTAGCGCCCTTTGGATGAGCGAAAGCAAGGTATTTATGTGTAATCTGATTCGATGAATAGGTATTGGATGTTTTAGACTTCAACAGTTTAGATACAAAACAGAAATAAATTCAATTCGTATTTAGTTTATTCCAAATTCTTTTTCATGAAATTTCCTTTACGTGTAAATTTTGATATCTATTACAAAACGAATATTCTTATTAAAAAGCGCTAAATGAAACTATTTTTATTTTTGTGCAGATTCAAGCAGTAAAAAAATGATATATATTTCATTTGTATATGTTTGAATTATATAATTTGGCGAGCAATGTCAGCTGGATAAGAGCGCATAGATTTTCCAATACTATATTTAAAAATTTATTTCATTTTCAAACTATATTGACAAGAAAATCCTGCCTCTCTTACATAACGAATGAAGAAGGTAGTAAAGTACAACGATGAACATAATACAGTCTATTGCAGAGAAACCAAACTTTTTTAAAATAGTAATTCTCAGTGGCGTCATCTATTAAAAAAAATATGCGTCGGTAAGGTAGGTCTTTCACCAATGTTATGTCAAAATATCATGACATTTGTATCAATAGAAGCAGAGAAATTGCGTATAAAGTAACAGTGTGTATTTGGCATGGTCAAAAAATGAATTTTGAACTAAGAGCAAATATCAAGTTCTGTTTTAAACTCGGTAAATCGTTAACTGAAACGTTTAATTTGATGAAACAAGTATATGGTAATGCGTGTCTATCACGTACGAGTGTGCATGAGTGGTGTAATCGAGCTGAAATCCTCATTGCGATATGTGGGAATTTAATTAAATATTTCCAAAGTTTCAATTCATCGCATTGTGACACAGCATTTGGGACCGAAAAAGAATAGTGCAAGGTTTGTACCACACTAGCTAACTGAATTCAACATTATACCGACTTGATTAAAGACTCAAAAAAAGAACGAAAACTTCAGCTATTCTATTGTAACTGGCGATGAGACGTGGTGTTTTCAATATGATTCAAAGACCACGCATCAAAGCTTTGAATGGAAGCATCCCAGTGAAGAAAGACCAGAAACAAAGCCGTTTCGAGAAGTCAAAAGTGAAGACAATGTTGATTTGTTTTTATGATTCGAAAGGCATAGTGCACAAAGAGTTTGTACCAACTAATCAAATAATCAATGCTGTATCTTATCTTGGTGTGAAGTGTCTTTGGCCGTGTATTTGTCGTGTGCGTCCTCAATATCGTGAAAATGGTAGCCGGCGTTTGTTACATGATACCATCTCATTTGCTCGACGCTTATCACTGATTTTCTAACCGTATTTGGCCCCCTGTGATTTTTATCTATTCTCCGAACTACATTTGCCGATGAAAGGATAGCGTTATGACGACGTCGGAACCATTAAAAAGGCGTCAACAGCAATCTTGAAGGACATCTCTGAAGATTAACTTAAAAATTAATTCGATATGTTAATTGACCGTGCAAAACGTTGTGTTGAAGCCGAAGGTGACTACTTTGAATAAAATAAATCAATTTTACCAAAGTAGTAAGCTTTTGTTTTTATTTTTAAAAAAGTTCGGTTTTCTCTGCGACAGACTGTGTATATAATGTAAAATATACTGTAATTGCAAGTAGTAGATAGATACGTCACAGTAAATTAGAAAATAATGTTTATAAAATGTCTAAAAGCTATAAACAATAATGTAATAAAAATTTCAAGTTTTGATATAAATTAATTTGACCGCTTTGCCATTTTTTAAATTTATTTGAGCGTCCGAACTAATATGGACGGTAGTGTATATGCTATTCTATACCTGAACGGCCTGTATCGTGTATTTGTTTAATAATTTCACTAATGTAGTTTTAATAAAAAAGAATTTTTTTGAATAAATGAAAAATTAGACTCGATCATTGTCTTCATAATATATTACAAAAATAAGAGGTCATGAATTTCATGTTCCACGTTGTTGGCCAAATTTGCATTTTGATTTTTAAGATATGTAACTTCTGTGTAAATTGAATTGCTTCCTTCTTTTATATAGATATATATATATAGATATAGATAATTAAGTTTGCATTATAGACGTTTTAAAATATAAACAGTATTTTTTATAATCGAAATTTTTAATTACTGGAATAGAATAATGCCTCTTTCATCTGTTTAGATTTCCTCAATTATAAAGGGTGTTTTAAATTGCGCGTTTTTTTTAAGAATAAATAAAATATAGATGGTGTACTGAATTTGTCTGAATATGTGGGCATTTAAAAAGTGTGATGTATGACATTTATAAAAATGGCTTCGTACACGATACAACAACGCGTTCAAATTGTTGAATTATTTTTGAAACGTTCTCTGAAAATAGTTTTTAGAAAATTACGTGAATTTTATGATTTATATAATAATAATTTCAAGAGACCGGTTCCGTGGAAGATCAAAAGAGTGAAAAATACAGTCGTAGTGGTCGTTCACAAGAAAATATTGGTTTGGTTCGTGAAAGTGTTGCTGAAGATCCTGAAATGTCCATTAGACGATGTTCACAACAGCTTGAACTTAGTGGATCAACAACAACGTATTTTACACAAGGATTTAGTTCTGAAGGCATATAAGGTTCAAATAACACAGGAGCTGAAGCCACTAGACCATTTAAAACGTCGTTCATTTGTCAATTTCATCAATAAACAACCAGCTGATTTTTCTCAAACAATAATGTTTTCCGATGAGACACATTTTGAACTTGGTGTCTATGTTAATAAACAAAATTACCGTATCTGAGGTGAGGAAAATCCACGAATTATTCATGAGAAACCTATGCATTCTAAACGAGTTACTATTTGGTGTGCATTATGGTCAGGTGGTGTAATTGGACCTTACTTCTTTGAAAATGCTGCTGGTGAAGCTGTAACTGTCAATGGTAATCGATATCGTCGGATGATAACCGAATTTTTGTGGCCTGAATTATTAAATATTGATCTAGAGGATATGTGGCTTCAACAGGATGGCGCTACACCTCACTTTGAACACGAATCAATTGATTTATTGAGAGAAAAATTTCCTGGATGTGTAATCTCAAGAAACGGTGATGTTAATTGGCCACCAAGATCATGCGATTTGACACCGTTAGACTATTTTCTTTGGGGTTATGTGAAAAGTCAGGTTTATAAAAACAATCCACAATCAATTCCTGCTTTGAAAGATGGAATTATTCGTGTCATTAGTGAGATAGAGCCTCAATTATGTCAAAATGTCATTGAAAATTTTAACAAAAGAGTAGACGTCTGTGGAGCTGCAAGAGGAGGCCATTTGGCAGATATTAATTTTCGCATATAAATGTCTTAACTGATACTTCAATTACCAATAAAAAGTTTTTGAAAGTGAATGCAAATTATATGTTTTATTTATTCTTTAAAAAAACCGCGAAATTTGAAACACCCTTTATATATTTCTTTCAAAAATAAAATACGCAAATTAATAATTTTTATACTTTTTTTTTGGTTTTACTTTCACTTAAACTATTTTTGTATACAGAATTAGACAATACTCTACTACTAAAATAAATCTATAAAAGTAGTAACTTTTATTTGGAGAAATATTTTTGGATTTATACCTTGTATGTTAAATATGAATTGAAATTTATTTCTGTTGATCTTCGATGTTATAGCGTTTATTTTACTGTTAGTTGTTGTTGTCGTTTTACTTGTTCTTCACTAACGGTGATGGGCTCTTCACAATCTTAAGAGAAAACTCTTTTCTTTACAGCTGGATATTGACATGTTCACCGACATCTATTTCCCATTGCACTTTACAACAAAAATCCGATCCAGATCCCTTCCCGGTCATTACCGATTACCCCGTAACCGTTCTAAACACGCTTCCATTTCGATGTATGCCACTCCCCAAGTAGCCCCCAGAACTTACATTCCACCAATCACAGAATCATACTATTCGCAAAGTCAGAGTAGCTTGAACAGTGTCTCCTATCAGCATTCAATCAACCCAAGTATATATCAAAATCAGTCATATGCAAGTAGTTTTCCAAATTATCATTTATATTCGAGCGCCAATTACTGTAATACGCCTGTGTGTTGCTTGAATTACACTAACATCAATAACAAAACATCAACACCCTGTAAATATGGTCCGCATAGTGCGGACAAATGTAACAAACATTCATACATTCAGCGATACGAAAATACATTGGAATATTTGAAATTCGCTAGTAATTTGGATTGTCAAAGAAACCTTTTAAGTTGCCAAAAGAACGAATTGAACGAAATTAATAATAATGACGATACTCATTTGAGTAATGATACTAAAGTACTAAAAAATTCGGATACCATTCAGGATAAAAAATTGTATCCTGTTATGGTCAAATTAGATGTATCAACCGATGTTATACAAGAGGAAAATTACGGCGATATTTAGCAGTTACCGTCTAGATTTTGTCCTTTTAATATTTTTAGATATACTATATTTCTATCTTATCTACTTGTTTTTATATACTCAAATACATATTGAAATAATATGCGGATATTTTTGACAACTTTAAAGGTACTTATAAACACTTTTAAGCAGAGGTACGCTTTCCAAAAGAAAAACATACAGCTGAGAACGTGGATTTACTTTGAATTTGGCGCCATTTATTTAAAAAGTCCTATTATTCCTCAAATATTGATGAAACTAAATTCCTAAAATATAGCCAATATAAATAAATATAATAAAAAAAAGCTATTTTTTTACTTTAAACTACCTTTTCTTCTATAGATGATTGCATATGTGGAGGTGCACTTAATCTGCACTTAGAGATAGTTGCAATCTTTACGCAAAACGCCATTACAAAATTAAATTAAGGATATTTTTTTACAAAATAAAACAATGGAATTTAATCTTACATTAGTTTGAACATTAGAATGTGCTTCTGTTGGATATGTGTTATATATTGAAACAGTTGTTCAGTATTATATTGGAAGAATTGCAAAATAATTTAAACCAACGTCTTCCAGCCCTTATAGCCGGTGGGTAAAATGTAAAAAATACCTATGTTTGCTGAGCCACGCACTTATAAACAACATACACTGGGTGATTTATTTTGCATTATTTTAAAATTGAGATTAGAAGTTGCTTCTTTTTATAGATATTGTTTTCAGTTTAAATTAATAACAAAAAATGTAAATCATCCTGGAAGGGCGCATATTCGTAGATTGCGGCTATTTTGTAATCTGTGAAGGTTTTGTATTTGGAGGGAAGGTTCGTGGGCCATAACAATGGGCAGCACACGTGCTGCGCATTAGTCGCAGATTTAAATCGTGTGTAAGTAAAGCCTGCAAGCGAAACCTAGCAATTGCAACTTGTACCATGTAATTGATATCCTAGATGACAGTCAATATATTTTTATGCAGAAAATGAAATTTTGTAAAGACTTTAAAAGGTTTGCATATGAACAGTTTTTTACTTATTATTCTAAAGGTTTGTATTTCCTCAACCTCTTCACGGTAAAAGTTCGAGTGTAGCTTTTCTTTTTATATTATGCTTCTGGAGTTGCTTGTACAAGGGTCCAACAGTAATCTCCCATCATGTTGACATACCAACGACCCTGATACCGTCTCTCCATCTTCTTTATATCTTGGTGGAAACGCTCCCTTTGTTCCTCACTTACAGCTCCAAGATTGTCAGGGAAAAAATTTAAATGTGAGTGTAAAAATGCACCTTCACACTCATTACATCCAAGTTCTCGAAATGTTTTCAACATGTTTTGAACTATATTTTCGTAATTATGGTCTTTCTGATCGCCTAAAAACTTCAAAACAACTTGTTTAAATGCACGCCATGCTGCTTTTTCTTTCAAGTTCATTGCACTTTCGAAAATAGCGTTTTGCACAAGTTTTCGAATGTCAGGGCTAACAAATATGCCTTCTTCTATCTTTGATACTCAAAAGTGCACTTTGAGTATTTACTAGTAATTAAGTGTAGAGACCAAGGTATTATACGCTTACAATGCATAAATAACGTCAAGTAAGCATGCGAGGAAACTTTACGTTCCTGTGGTATTTTAAAGTTCATTTTGTAAAAACTTTAAAAGGTGTGCTTGAATAATGAGGTAGTATATTAAATCATTCTGAAGCTGGTGTAAATTTGTAATTTTTTCAATGATTTAATCGCAGGCAATTTACAACTAGTTTTTGTGGAAGAAGTGTTAACACATATTTCGTGCGAAATAAAATGAAAAAAGTAAAGTACAAGAGTGCTGAACAATTAATTAAATATAGGAAAGGACAGCCGGGTGTATAGATTAAAGCATCAAGAATCAAACAACTTAACGATACATACGCAGATTACGTACAGACACCAAGTCTAATATGCAAACATTATTTATCAAAGGAAGAGAAAATGTTCATTGGTGATGACGATTTATACACCCAAAAAAACATGTAACATTTTGTTATCTTTTCTCCTACTTCTCAAAAGTTTTTTAAAATTAGATATTGCATAATTACTTGTACATTTATGTTTCTAAATTGATTTGGACTGACTTTAATCCTAAATAGCACCCTTTCATAGAAAGTAACTTGAATTTGATTCGTTTATAACTGACTTTTCTTTAGTTGTAGCTAGGCAATCCAAGAGCAAATTTGTATAACAAATTGATCACGTATTTCTTGTACTTTATCTCTTCGGTGGACAGAGTAGAGTAGATAGGTTCTTGTACTGGAATTTAATATAAAAAAATTTAAATCGCCGTACTGATTTAAAAGTTCAGGCTAAAAAAAATGTTAAATAATTGAAGATAATCACTGTGGTAGATGAGTTAAAGGAGTTGTTGTAGAAAACAATGAAGAGAAAAACAGTTGTAAATAAAAATAGAATGAGGCAGAGTACGCTCAATAACAATTTTATTCTTTAAAGACTTAAAGAATTGCAAAATATTATAAATATGATATATTTAAAAGGCTCGTAATATAGATGAAGTTAATATTTATAAATATTCGATGGCGAAAAGTATTGGCTTGAATTCTTGTTCTTTTTTATTAACATTATTTTATTTAGAAAGCAATTGTAATTATAAATAATGTAAGCTGTTAATGAATATAATATAGCAAAACTACACTATTAAGGGTCTAATGCTTCTCAAATAGATAGAACTTTGTTGAATGTGGCTTTAATATAAAGGTGCCCAACCCATATCCAGCAGCTCACATGTCGCCCACCAAGCAAATAGTTTGTTAGTTTATGGCCCAGCCTTCTCCTCACATACCAACTTAACCGAATTTTAACTTAATAACATGAAATTTGGCTTTTAATGATTCGGCAAGCATAGTTATTTTTTTATTTAGCCTGTCGGCCAAAGAGGTTGGTCGCGCCGATTTAACGGAATGAAAGTGATACGTTATAATATTAATATACACACTATGTTGTTTTAGTTATATATTTTTTATTAATTACAGTTTTCATGTTATTAAAAAAAAGTTTTTTAAAGCTGGAAATTTACAAACAACGTTAGTTTCTTAAATAAACAGAAGCTGTTTGAAATATTTAACAATTTCAATCTACTTTTATGGTTTATACGACGGTGGTCTAGAAAGTAAAGAACGTTTCAAATTGACTCGGTTGGCGTATTTTTCACTGTCATCGCCACAAGATTAATGATTTCCTTTGGTTTTGATCAAAATAGTTATAAAAAGATTAGTAATCTTGTAAATATTTAAAAAATAGTATTCCTTGTGGAAAGGTCTCTAAATCTATTACGAGATAGTACGTGATATCTACAAAAAAATGTTCAAAACAGAGCAATGTAAAATAAAAGAAAAGCGGCACCCAGTATAAACGAAACTCGGAAAATGCATTGTTATTTGGTACCCACGTTTAATAATAAAATCATTTAAATAATCTGTTTTGTCTTCACAAAAGGTATATATTTAATAATTGCATCAGTAAAAGCTATAGAAAGAAATGTTTTAATTTTAGAAGGGAATTCCAAAAATTAAAATAGATTTTTTATTTACTTTAGAAAGAATCTTTTTATAATTTGTAGACTATTTTTTAATTCGGAGGGGCGATTTAAAATTTTACCACAAAAAGTAGTATTACGATTGGCTAGTCGCAGACCAGGATCACCAGTGGAAATATGTAATAATTTCAATTATTCCTTAACTTTTTATATAAAAAATTGTACATAATTACTGCATTATATGTGAGTTAATCAATTCATAATTGATTAATGTTCATAATATTTTTTAAATTTCCCTCCAAAAGTGTAGTAACAAAAATTTTCTAGTGTAATTCAGCCTTTCCAGTTTACTCCTCCGGATTAAAAAAGATCAACTATAGTATGAAATAATAGAACTTGTTCAATGTTTAAAAGGTCTGTGAATGATTTTTATCATTTACAAACTAAAAAAATATATCTAAACAAAACGTAGACGTAGATTTATTATCTTCATGTTGCAGTAAAATATAACCACTTAGTATATTAACGTTAATTTATTCCATTTTGCATGTTTACTGATTTTGTTTGTATTCCTTATTCACGTTGTATATTCTAAAACTTCCATATATTATGTATGTAACGCCTTTCTGATTTATTTTTTAATCTTTTGAAGTTTTATGTATCTTCGCTTATTTTATTTTTGTCGTCTAATCTGCAGCTTTGTCTGTTTGGTTCTTTTTTTTTTCTAAACATAACTTGTGAAATGTTTTTTGTTTTTAATTATTTCGTATCATTTTATCTCTCTTTAACGAAACATAACCTCCAACTATATTGCTATTTTAGCCTGAAGAATCATTATCCGACGATTTCCTATTTCCCATGTCATCATTGCGTCTATCATACGCTAGTTCGCCAGAAAGTGATCTGGAGCATAGTCCGGGTCCCCCGGTATCGCCCGGACTCTCCGGAACTGGCAGCAATAGCGGCATTCGCTTAACGAAAGCCAGTTCTGACCCGAGCGTTGTTATGCCGGATAGCAGTACAAATGATGTTCTACCGCCATATCAGGTTAGTAAGTTATTAAGAGAAAAGGAAGATATAAATACAAATGGTATTTAATAGTAGATGTCTTGTAAATTTCTTGTAAACCAAATTAATGACAAATTTCCAAATCATTATTTAAAATTCGATATATCATTTGTGACTAATATGCGTGTATTGCATGAATTAACTTAATGAATAATTTGATGTATCATATACTAAGCTTCAAAAATCTATTTACTTTTAAGTAAGAAAATTAATATTAGTTACGAGGGTCGTGTAATAAATAAAATTAGTCTAAGCACCGGAATAAGACGCGTCACCGAGAAAGCATAAAGAACTCAATAAGTGATAATTTGATAATATGAGGTGGCGTATAGTTGACTTTTGGATCAAAATGTTATTGGAACAACATTATAAAGGGTTTTCCAATAAGGACTTGACAACTTTTTTTCAAAATAAAATGCAGACCATTTGAGACATTTCAAAAACTTTATTATCGGGTTGAAGTACAATCAAAACATTTATGAATGGAACTCGACTTCGTTCATATGGCCACCGCGGGCACGTTTGCAGCAGTCGATTCGTTGGACCCAATTTTTGATGACTCGGCCGCACAATTCGGCCGAAACGGCTGCTATTTCGCGTTCAATGTTGGCTCTGAGCTCTTCCAACGTTGTCGGCTTGTTGGCATAAATCAATGACTTGACGTAGCCCCAAAGAAAAAAGGTTAGAGGCGTTAAATCGCACGAACGAGGCGGCCAATCGACTGGTCCATTTCTTGAGATAACACGCTCATCAAACTTACTCTTTAATAAATCGATTGTAACGTGTGCTGTGTGGCTTGTGGCACCGTCCTGCTGAAACCACATGTTATCCAAGTCCATGTCTTCCAATTCGGGCCAAAAATAATCGGTAATTATGGCGCGATAACGATTACCTTTCATAGTAACGTGACAATCATTATCGTCGATGAAAAAATATGGCCCTATGACGCCGCCGGCATGCAAACCGCACCAAACAGTTATTTTTTGTGGATGAAGTGGCGTTTCATGAATCACATGTGGATTTTCACCTGACCAATAACGCATATTTTGCTTATTGACGAACACATTGAGCCAAAAATGAGCTTCGTCACTGAAAATGATTTTGCGATGAAATTGATTATCTTGGCGCATCTTTTCCAGAGCCCAATCGGAGAACGTACGTCGCTTCAAATGGTCCATCGGCTTCAATTCTTGAGTCAGCTTGATCTTGTATGGGTGTAAACCAAGATCCTTACGCAAAATTCGCCATAAAGTGTTGACTGATTTGCATCATTTGCTACGGACGTTTCAACGGCAGCGATATTTTCGACATTTCGACCAACCCGTTCTCACTGGCACGGCAACATCACACAACGAATATGTAGACTCAAATTTTTGCACTAAACTTGTTACTGCCTGTCTACTACGGCGAGCGTTACGACTGAAACTCGGAGTTAACGCTGTTAAAGTAGCGGTCACCGACTCCGAATTTCTGTAGTAAATTTTTATAATTTGCAGACGTTGTTCGTTCGTGTACTTTACCATGATGAAAATGTTAAGTTTACTGAATAAATTGACAGTGACAGTTCGATGATTAGTGAAAGGGTGCGTTCACAAATTGAATTAAAATTTGTCAAGTCCCTATTGGAAAACCCTTTATTACCCCACATTCTAGCTTTAACAGCGTTTGAGTTTATTTATTTAGAACCGGAAATGGATAACGTTAGGGCAATTCTAAATTCTTATTAAAGGAAATGAAAGTGTTCCATAATTCATCCTAGTACTGATAAAAGACCATAACGTTGGACGAAGAGTATATCAAATGCGATAAAAGCATGAAATTATAGCACGGCCCCAACATAATAAAATAATAATTGGGAGGTTGTTTCAGATAGTTGTTTACGCGAAGATGTGTCCGTTTTTAGTTTAATTACGATAAGTATAGGTATTTACATCCTCAATCATTTTAGCCAACGTACGATTCAAGATACGGTTTTAACGCTCAAAACTCTAGTGAACCGCAAACACCAACATCTCCCAGCAAAGATATGAATTATATGTCGCAAGGTGACTCCCAAGAAATACCAACAAATAATGGGGATCCACCTAGTTACAGTAAAAGTGCGATTTACTCATCGCACCCCAACCAACCTCCAGATTTTAACAAAAACGATCAGAGAAACGACGAATATGGAAAGAATATATTACATAAACGACAAACCAGTACGTTACATGGACATTTTAATCATATGAAAGGGCTGAGCGTTAACGAACAGAGTTCTAGTAGGGAAGGTCTTTATGGGACTGCTCCAGATTTACCGCCGAGAGTCGATAGGGCCGTTAAACCGATGGGTTTATTGACTACTCCGACGAAATCAAATGGGTAAAATAATATGCGCTTTTATCGTAATTTTTTATTTCATATTTTTGGTCATTTAGGAGATCAGCTCATGAGAGATTGTTTGGAACTAAAGCCAACCAACAGAATGATCAGGAAGCAAACAATCCCGATAATCAAAATTTTGGTAATAATAAATTGGGTTCGCTGGAAAGAAGTCAAAATTCTAAATCGGTAAAGAATATTTTTTTTTAATTTCTGTATTTTAACTTATCGTATTTCAAATTTAAAAGACAAAAATTTATTAAGTCCAGTAGATCTTAAAAATGAATTGATCATGGGCCACGTTATTGCGCTTTAAAACAAATTCATGTAGGCCAATAGAAGTCATGGTAAACCCTATATCTCCATTATTTCTACAAACATATTTCAGATCTATTAAATAGATTAACTGATTTAGCTACAAATATTCCATATAATTTTCTAAATTAAAATTTTAACTGTATTATTAAAATTCCAATTACGTAGTCATAAAGCTGCATTTTGTAGGATTCCCTCTCGTCTTATGATTCGTTCAACAACCAAAATTCCAAACCAATGTCGAATTCTCGAATAATACCGAATGCTCATGATGATTTGAAAACGACGTTATCTAAGATCGAACCTGGTAGTCCTAACATTCAGAACAGTCCATCAAAATATGGTCCACCGAGATGGGATCAAAATAATCACAGACACGACAGATTGGGCTCCAAATTGGATTTAAAATATAGCATGGGGCCTACTAGTACTACAGATTTAACCACCGATCAGAGTCCGAGAAATTCTCGTGAAATGGACAAAGAGGTTGGCAGTAGTATGGAACAAATGCATCAGAGGATATCCGAACGTGAAAGACTGGATATGTATAGGTAGGAAAATAGCCATTAAAATAGTTTTTGAAGGTGGAAAAGATTAAAAAGGGATGGTATTTTAGGTACACTAGATCTCCTGGCAAACAAAATATGCCGACAAAAATGCCTCATATGGAAACGAAAACCGATTATGGAAAATACAGGTAAAAATATTTTGGAGTTTTGTGTAAAAATCGTATTTCTAAATGTGATTTAGTCGAAATAATAGCTCTGGTCAAGATTACGCCAGAAGTTCGCATCAGGATTTGTCACAAAGTCATCTAAGTATACACCAAGTACCACCGCACCACCATTCACCAGTGAAAACAAATGGTTTTGATAACGGACCCATGAATCATGTACCTCCACAAAATGCGCCCCCGAATGTGTATAAACCCATACCACCGCCGAAGCCTAAGAATTACAAACCACCCTATAAAGGCCAGGGTGGTTATGGTCCCAATGAAGGAATGATGCAACCACCGTTACCTTATCAGCACGGCAAAAGTCATAGTAATCCAGTGGTAAGTTTTTATTTAAATTGTTTTATTTCTGTAAAAACTGAATCTTCAGGCTTTCTTGTTACCGTATAATCAAAAAAATCATAGTAATCCAGTGGTAAGTTTTTATTTAAATTGTTTTATTTCAGTAAAAACTGAATGTTCAGGCTTTCTTGTTACCGTATAATCAAAACTGTTGTTTATTATCGTTGATTTGACCATAAATATTGCATGATATTGGGTGTTACTTAACCAGATATCATATGCATTGACTTAATAATTAAGTTCTGTTTTATTTTATTGCTCATTCATCTACTAAAGTAAATTATCTTTTTTAATTCGCGAAAACTCGTGCTTTAAATAATATAAATCCTTTTTAGGACCAGAGATCACCCAATATGCACGATTATTATTATAATATGCCTCCAAATAATATGCCCAACAACTGGCACACTGAAACGGCTGTCCGTTATAATTCCAACATACACGGCCATTATGATATGGCTCCACCTTACGAATCAAGACGGCACACTAGTATCTCTTACGCATCCAGGAGCGAAATAGCACCTATATCACAACACGATAGCCCTTACAACGTCGATAGCAATGAGATGATGGATGCTAGACCACCCGAGAGACCCAATATCGTCGACTTGCAGGGATCGAGAGAGCAGAGAGGTTCGGCTTTTGAACTGTACAGAAAACCGGTCCACCATAATTTGAGGTAAGTACACGTTTGATAACGTTATTGTTGTATGTACACTGGTTATAATTTAATGTTATTTTTTTTCGCTATAATGTAGGATACTGCATTCTTTCGATATCTAAACGTTAATGGTATGTTCGCAATGTTTGTGGCTGAAATTTGTATTTTGTTCATGGTTTTTTTTTCTTTAAATATGTTTCAGTGGTGTTTTTTGTTTTATTTAGCTTTCTATTACCTTTGTTTTGTGACTAAAACAAAATAATGCATGTGGTTTTGTAATGTTAATCTAATAATTCGTTTTGGTTTGTGATGTGCGATAACTTATTTAGTAAATTTTATTAACAGCTAATGTTTTCATGTGATTTTAATAGAATATATTGTGAGAGTCTTTCATTTCTACAAAGTACAGTCAGCTAAAATATATAAAAATATGAAGTCTTAAGTTCTAATATACGTCATTGATGATACAATGATTATGAAGAATACTACACCCGAATGAATATTATAATAAACTTTTACACAAAATTTACGTGAATTACTCGGCCGAACATTTTTTGACAAAAATATTGTACTACTCAAATACAGTAATTGATTAAAATTATGAAGCCATATATTAGATGAGTGTAGTGTAATTGACATTTTATGAATCTGTATACTCTTATTATCAAGCGTTTTGTTTTAATTTGTACGATTCTATATGTAATTTAAGTTTTTTTTTGAATTACGTTGTTATGCATAGAGACTGAAATGGACTGAATAGAAATTGCAAATTTCGCAAACTAAAACTAGTCCAACCTCACATCATATTGAGCAAAGTTTGAGAATAGTCGATGACGTCGAAAAGCGGTACTCGTACCAAAAAAAAACTAAATTATTATGAAGTCAATTGGTATTTTTTAGTTCGGTAGCTGCAGAATAAGATTTTTTGAACTTTTTAATCTTGGCAACTGCTTTTTGCGTTACCGCTCATTGGTAAATGCCGAAGAAAATTATCGTTTCGTAAATTACAGAAATTCAGTAACGAATTTGTGTCTACCGTTTTCCAGATGGTCGCTTTAAGGGCTCACATATAGCTGAGAACCTAAAAGTAGGGTCATGTTTAAGATTTTTTTTTCGTGTATAAAACTGCATTTTTTTTTAAACCACAATAAGCATTTTGAAGTATGGCATTTATTATAAATTGTGTGAAAATTGGGTTCGAAAATTTCGAAAGGTAAAAAAATTGCAGTCGTTTTTCCTGGGTGTGTTTCTGTCGACAGCGTTCGCGGTACCAGCCATTTCTTATCTGAAAAGAAAAAAAAAATTTTTTTCTTAAAGTAGATAGACAGAACTAGTACTTATCGAGCCGGAATTTGCGAATTCAATTTTTTCGGGTCATGGCAGTCATTTGCATAAAAGTGGCGGTTTTTCGCCTTAAAATTGTTGAGTAATTATGACAAAAAAAAAACTATGTCAAATATCGAAAAAAGGGCTCGATAGGTACTAGATCATTGTGTGAAGCATAACTTTGCAAAATTTGTTCCCGATCGGTCCAGTAGTTGCGGAGATATTTCTGGTACCGATTTTGAAAATACTGTTTCGAGTAAAACGCGTTTAAAGTTTTGACTTCACTTTACAATGGAATAACTGGTTTATTTTTAAACTTACATGAAATCATCGATTCCTGGGCCATATGACGAATCTTCTCTAGACGTTGATGCTTCCATTAAATCCTTTTTTGCTGTGTCAACCTCGTTCTTGCTTCTTTTGACGCCCTTGTCGCAGAGCGCTCGGCAAACCGCATGCTACAGATTCAGCCCAACAATGTGCGTTTCTCCCTGTCTTGACGTCCAATATTTGCATTATTCGCAATATACTTCTCGCGTCCTCATTGAAGATACATGCACCGATATTTGCAGCAATTTTAAGGCCGCTGTGCACTTCTTTTGACGCAATTTTCCAGATGACGTGATTTATACTTTCGACGAACAGCGAACGACTGGGCACTGAGCGTCTTAAAATATGTATACCTAACCTAAGGCCCATCAACTTCTCGGAACATGCTTGCTATATAAAGGGCGATAAATACGTAGAATTCAACAGGAGAGAGAACACCCGGATCGTATGTATAGACTTAGCCAAACAGATGACAAAGGCCGCGTCTACCTGCGCCCCGAGCTTTATTCGTTGCTTACCCGGTCGGTTACAAAATGCTATAACTTCGTCATTACTGCGAATTTCTTTATGAAATTTTCAGGGTAGACACTCGAAGGATAATACTTTCGAATGAGCACCTTTCTGAAAAATCGATTTTCCCAATTTACCCAGGTATATGTGAGCCCTTAACCAATTACGCTACCGTACAGTATAGTTTTGAGTCGATAAATTCTCCATAAATTACATTATGGAACAGATCTAATTATTTAATGATGTTTTAGTTGCTTGATGAAAATTTATTTGACATCAAACAGTCTAGTTTGCGTAAATGAAGTTATATTTTTTACATTTTTAGATTTGGTTACTAAAAATCATGTTCAAATGTATAAAGTTAGATTGCTCTAGATTTTTATTAAATATTTGTGAATAACTACACAACCGCTCTTGAAATTGAGAAGTTAATAAATAACACTTTCATTTAGATGGGTTTTTTTACAATTGTAATTCTTTTAATCATTGACAATATCATCTTTTTGACGGGAGTTTTAAAATTGCCAATTTTGTTTAGTAATTGTAGCTTCAAATTTTAATAAATTTCAAATGCATATGTAAAGAAACAAAATCATTATTAACACATTTATATTTCATGGTCTTCATGATGAGTAGTGGGATTGCGTAAATGTGTGATTATTTCGATGGTGATGGTACTGAACGCAACACAAGTGTTCATTATGTTTATTCATTGTTGTAGACGTGTACATATTATAACACAAAGGTTGTATTATTTATTGTTGGGTATGCCATTATAACATATGTAACTATGAATTAAATATTTACACATTAAATGCTCGGATAAAACGCTTGTAAAGCATGCTAACAATAGCAATAGTTTGTGCATGGACACATTTCGTGGATAGGGTTTAATTTTTATACAAGCACATTTTGGTATTTGCTAACAATTCTAGAATTTTTAAAGAACTTGGACGTTTTAATTAATAAAAGAAATTAGCTGTCCTAAACAAAATTTAAATACACATAATAAAAAAATAAATTATAGTTTTATTGACAATAAATTGATTAAATAATTTATGCAATGAATATTTTAATAATAATTTTATAATACAGTAATAGCCCTCTTTAAAGTGGGATGGCTGAATTCTTTTAAGGTGATACTCTTTTTTTTTAATTCACAGTATATTACCGATTTAACGAACTAGATGCGAAGGAACGTTATTTATCTATAATTATTTATTGTCTATTAAAAAGTCATTAGCAAGTATAGCATTTTATATAAATAAACTAAAATATTTAAAATTTATATTTGTAGATGTTATCAAGTGTTTTTTAAATTTATAATTATCTGCTTGTTTTCTTTTATTTTCGATTTTTCCCTTTACTTCCCTTTACTTCGTAAATCAGTAATTGGTGAAACTAGACAAGAAAGCATAAACTTTGTGGTAAAAAATTATTTTATTCTTCAACCTATTTTTCTTGTAACTCATTACATTTAATCCATCGATATTCAAGTGTTTTCATTCATTCAGAAAAGTAAGGTTTATCAAACTGTTTGAAGTACGCATTACTTTCACTGAATACCTCCTCATTCGACCCAAATCTCTTGTCACCGGGCTAAAATTTCAAGTTAGGAAAAAGTGTGAGGCCGTCAAATCTGGCAAAAAGCTGGATGCGGGGCAGTTCGAAATATAGTTCATAATTTTTCGACTTTGAAGCAGCCTAAGCGTGAACACATGCATTATCCTGAAGAAAAAACACCCGTTTCATCTTTAAGTGAGGACTTTTGCATTGTAGTGCATTGTGTGGTTGGTCTAAAAGGAATGTACAATGCGTCCTGTTATCATTTCACGTTTTTGGGAATAAGAGTCCTACTACACTTCTAAAAGACGGTGTCATAACTATTCTGGTTAAGCGTACCGTCTTCGCAGTATTTATATCAGCCCCAATCCATCATTTCGATTTTTCCTTTATTTCAGTATAATGATATATCCATGTTTCACCAACTGTTATTATTCGGTATCAAAAGTCTTTCGGACCATATGACTTCACTAAAATGAAAACTGAAGTACGTCTAAATTCACGTTTGTGATCCACAGCCAACAAATGGCATCCATCTTTTACATAATTTTTTCATATTCAATTCATTATGCAAAATTGATACCACAAACCTACTTATACGAATTATGTAGAATCTATGCCACTTCGCTTAATTTTATTTGACGTTTATTTAGTACCATATCATGTACTTTTTTAATAATTTATGGAGTACATACATCTTTTTACCGTACACTACGTTGTTCATCAAATATACTAGTCCGATCATGTTTAAATTCAGATGTCGATCGTTTTATGGTTGTCGATTTCATTGTTTGTTTTGGTCTTTAAAAGTAAGAACTAAATCACCGATCGGTACTCCATTTTTTTATGTTTCAAAACAAGCCAAAAGCAGTTCACTTTCTATTCACAAAAATATCCTTACGACCGGAATAAACGCAAATTTTGACAGTTATGTTTTGAAGTATTGTCAAGTTGGAAAACCAATAAGATTTTGTATTAGTGCTGCCTTCATGTGTCAGACTCATCAATTACTGAACCACACTCGTTCTTATAAATTATTAAGTATGTCGAAAAGTTCTCGTATTTTTGTTTTCTACGAAACAGGAATTTTTATAGTGAAAAAAAATAAAATGGCCTGTCCCTATTAGCGGCAACTTCTCAATTAGGTTATTTAGTTAATGATCTAATCATTTCTGAAATAATTTGAAGTATAACAACCAAAACAGTATTGCAGTTAATTATTTTCAAAGAAAACTAGCGAAAACTCAGTAATATAATTTTATTCGTTCCCGTTCTCCTTCTAGCAGACTGGTTTGATGTCCGTTAGTGAACCCACTACTTTAAATGCATATGATCTTTAAATGAATTAGACCGGTATTCAGATATAACAAAATCTATATGGTTTAAAGACTCCTCTAGGCCAACATCTCACTTAGGAAGGTCGCCGTTCTCTTACACTTGTATTACTTTTTAAGTACATTTCATACATACTCCTATGAGTAGGACAATAATACGATAAAAAATATGATAAAACTTATTAAATTTTAATATATTTAATGATTTATTTAGAATAAAATCAATTTTGGTTATCTGAAATTTATATTTTATCTACCACTGTCGTTTACCTTTCTAATGGAGTGAATTACAATACTACGAAATAGAGGAATCTGTGTTAGGTGATAGTGAAAATTAGAAGATAGTTCTGTCTGGTTTGGCGATTAAACGCCAAATAAATCATTTTGTTAAAGAGCGAGGAATTGATTTCAAGTTTCAAGTTCCATCAAAACACAGCTTTTTTTAATCAATAATTATTTTCTTTTCTCAAATTCTAACTGAAGTTCCTGTTAATTTGATCGCGAACCGCCACTGGTTTCTATAGAAAATATACAAGATTCATATTACAACTCGTCAGTATGTGATGTGTTTACATATTAAAAGTAGCGTACGTCACAGTGCCTCAACAACGACGAAGGGTATAGCGTCTTCATTCATTTTTTCCAGAGGGCATTTAAAAGTTTGTTAAACGGTATGACAGGTGTCTTAATTTGAAAGATAAATATGTTGAAAAGCAGTATAAAGCTGTACTTTTACAATGTTTGTATATTATAACAATTTTCAATCTATATTAGTGTGTGTTTGATAACCAAATGGAGGTTACTTTCTGAATTGCCCTCGTATATCTATAGCAAAAAATTATAGATTAATGTTAAAAGTGTTTTATTAGATGCGATTAAATTGATAAAATACTGTGAGATGATTTATAATTAGTTTAGTCGCTTAAGATACATATTTTTTTTTCATTTTAACATTAGTAGTTTAAATAGATGCTTAGTATCGATTTTTATTTTAATGAGAAAACATTCGTTTTTTAGCTTAAAGGGTGAGGAAAATAACGCTTTGTACGGATCACAGCCTAACATCGCTCATTTATTAAACCAAAGCCCATCTACTAACAAAAAACCAACAAAACTCACAAAAACACAATCCTTTAAACACCAAAAATCGGATGGTCTGAGCACGCCGAAATTTTTTAAGAAATTATCTTTCCGTGGACACAAAAGTAAAGAAAACACGCCTAAAATGAGCAAAAAATTGTCGTATATGCCGCAGAGCATAGCGGAAAATCATATCGTCCAGGATTTTAATAAAAATTCAAATTATATTCAGGCGAACAGCAGAGACGTTACCTCTGCAATTGTCGATTATAGAGGAGCTAAACTGATTAATGAATATTGGGGGGTTTCCCTGGAAATACCCGAAAATGCCATTAAGGAAGGCGTACGACAAGAAGTGTATTTTGTTATAACAGACCCTAGGTTGTGTGAAAACGCTCCACCGTTGGATTTAGAAAATGGTATTTAATTTTGTATTTTTCGAATTTGCAAAGTATTGCCAGTGTACATACAGATTCCAGTTGGCATATTTTTCTTCTTATGTATTTTTTTGTATAATTTTTAGGTGAAACCATGTTGTCACCACTCGTAATGTGTGGACCTCAAGGTAAAATTATCCTTTTACTTCTTTCGATCTACTTTTTTTAATTTTAAGTATAAAAAAACTTATAAAGAGTTGACTATACACATGTAAGGAGCAGACTTTCAAAATAAGTTTTGTCTAATTTGGTTTGTAGATTTTCGCGGGCGTTATCTACGGTTACTTCATATTGATTTTCGGATTGGAATCGCGTCAACGGTACTTCTGCTGCCAACGTTTCGTCTTTACTTACTTGAGACATCTTCAGAGCTTAAATGCTGCGCTTGCTATAGTTGTGGCTTTGAAACTAGTAAGCTTATGTAGGGCCAACGCATTGACCCGTGATAAATAACACCTCTATATAAACCCATTCGCAACACACCCTAGTTTCAGTGCAACAACGACAACAGCAGCACTCAAGCCTTGAAAATGTCTCATGTAAGTGAAGATGAAACATCGATAACAGAAGTACCAAGGGCGGTTCTAAGATAAAGTGACTATGAATGTTACTTAATTTTTATAATTTCCACGAAATAAGGAAATGTACTATAAAGAAACGTTCCTTTTGGTAAAATTCAAGATATTAATAAATTAAAAAGGAATAAGTTCTCCGGTATTGACTTGACCTCAAAAATATTTATATTCCTAGCTTGAGTCTCTAGCCGTAAACATCGGAGGCTGAAGAGCCAAATCCTATGTTAAGTTGAGTATTAAATATGCCACCGAAAAATTTGTAATTTGGTAGTTTTCATACATTTTTGCAAGTTTGGAAATATAAACTTGGATACAAAATAAATTCTTCGCGATTTGACTCATACATAGTAGTAGCTTTCTGTACCATTTATATTTCTGAGAAATTTCATCATTTTCTGTTTTCTCGATTCCCCGATTTTCCAAAAAGCCAAAACTCGATGTCATTTTTTGGCAATATTTTGGACAGATCAAAATTTTTTCGGGCAAACCTCATTCTTTGCAGAGCTAGTCCATGTTTTATATAACATGCATACTATGATGCTTTCCATTTTAAAGTCTCCTGCATCTTTTTCTTTTGGTTGTGTATACTTGTAAAAGATGGAATGTTTTGGTATCTTATTTCATTTTATCTAGATATTTGTATAGTTTCGCTTGATACATACATATTTTTTAATCATTATTAGAATATTCAAAGAAACTTAAAAAAAAATTAAAACATAACCTCTAAAAATTTGCAATATTACTTACCTTGTTTTTTAGTTTCTTGCTTGAACATTTTTCATTCTTTTACGACTTTCGCCATGACAGTCACCTACTACATATCCACATTCAATTTTTTCTTTAAAAAACACTTCAACAACTCATAAACAGCATCAAAACTCCAATAACATGCGCTTGTGTACATGCACAATGTATTTAATATATGATCGCAAACATAAAATGCGTTTCAAAAGTGTATGTGTAGTGGACAAAACTCACTTTGAAAGCCCAATCATCTTTTGCACAGGATTTTACGTATGACTCAATGCGTTTGAAATGTTCAAAAAAATGTTGACAGATGAGCATCTTCAACTCAAATATTGAAGTTTTGGACAAAATGCATTTTGGAAGTCGTACGTGAATATTTCCTTTTGGAATCAACAATCGGATTCGGTTTGAAAAAATTCGTAAAAAGAAAATATTTTTTGGGAAATAGAAATATAATATTTCCTGAGTATTTTTGTAAATGAATAAATACTTATAATAACTTAAATAATTAAATAAGGAACTGTATGTAAGTACATTTAGAATGAATTAGGGCTCCCTAATCTTGATGTAATTGAAAATTCTAAGAATTTCGACAACTAAATTGCACATCTTCAGTAAAGACATCAAAATCAATTAAAATTAATTAAAATTTTTTGCTTCTCTTTGTTTTTCCAAAAAAATCTAGCAATATTTTAATAAAACAAGGATTTTCAGTCATATTTTCTTTTGGTAAGTTACTTAGATTTACATAGGAAAAACATAAGATTCTTTTCGATATTTTGGACTAGCGGCGATTAAATAAGTAGCGGGTCACATTGGAAAGATCAAGCAATAGTTTATGGAACGTGAGTCGTCTCTCAGATACTAAATTTTACTGAAATGGACGATTGAAGAATAGCCCCAATCTACGATAAAGCAGCGCTCCCAATAATCGGAACAGAGCAAAAAATGAGCCAGACCAACACTTTAAAAACCTTAGCAATTATCTGCTGCATTTGTTTATAAATAATATCAAAGGATGCATTGTGGCTGTGCCGCCTAAAAAATATTTACTCTATATAAAAGGCACGAATAAATTAAAAACCCCGGCGGTATTTTTAATTTATGTGTCGCACATTAGATATTAAATATCTAATAATTAAATCACCTATATACGTAATCTACTTGTCTACGGCCCAGCTAAGAGTTATTTTTTAATTTGTACCCTTACCAGAAAAGTTGGGCGCCCCTGTTTTAGACACAAAACAGAATATGATTCAAACATCATCTGCTTAAAAGGCAACTGTTCGAAAACAGAAGAAAGTAGTGACCCCATCTGTAGTATATATTTGTTGTCAAAAGCGGAAATCTTCGTGAGTCTTGTATCAGTTGTCCATGATATTTCTTCTACTGGAAGTCAAGTTATAATTAGTAGGGAAATTATACAAGTATTGCCGTACCCCCGACAGTTTCTACACGAACTCCTGTGAGCAATATGTTGCGAGCTACTCAAAGTGAATTCATAGAATTAAAAAAAAAGTTATTTGGAATTAATTACAGTATTGACTTCTTGTTAGGTGATCTGAAATAATAAAAGGTTCAATTCCTGCTCAATTTCACGGTTTCGTTTCCTCAGAAAGTTGTATCATTAATATAAGTGCTAAATTTCTTAATTTTTATTTAAATACCCCGTCAGTATATAAAAAAAAATTTTGATTTCTTTTGCTATGTGGTTGGAGATTTCACTTAAAATCCTCAGAGAAGAACAAATTCAACAAAACTTAAGAATATTTACCATTTACATTTTTATCTTCCACTAAAACATCAAGATAAGGTCTGGGTTTCACAAAATTCATATTTCTGTGGACTTCGAGATTAATCGAACTGAAGAAAAGTGACTATTTTCTTTGCAAAACATATAATATGCAAATCATTTTCAAGATTTTTAATTTTATGAAATAGTTGTGACTGGTATCTCTGTGAAGAACAAGAAGAAAAACACTTATTTAGCACATCTGCATAGGTCAATCCATGGCAGTGATACTATGCCAATTTCAATATCATTTGAAATTTTAGATGTTTTTGTTACTCTTGAAGATATTTAAATAATTTAAATATGTGAAATTTAGTACCCTTTGGTGTGTAAAAAGTTTTACGTATTAACAACAAAATAACAGACTTGATTGAGTTAAAAGTGTAGTATAAATAATGACTTAGAAATATATATGTTTGCTAATAGTTACAATCTTAATTTATTAAATTTGTTTTTATAAATAGATTTCGCAAATCCTCCTACTTGTCAAAAATAATAATTAATTGTGCTTTTGGCAAAATTAAAATTTTTAACTTTAATTTTCAGGTATTGAATTTCAAAAACCTGTGATTTTGAACATACCCCATTACGCAAACACCTTACCCAGTTTGAGTATAAGCCTGAAAGCCACAGATTCCGAAAGCGACATCTGTACTGACTGGGATAACATTCTATTACCGTCCAATCATGCTGCAAACAATGTTGCTGTCAAAGTCGATCATTTTTAGAGTATCCTAACATATTTTTTTTTCGAATACTCCGGTATTTTATATTGGACACAACGACTAATATTCAACTATGTAAATAAATGCACTCTTAGTTTGAAGTTTCCATCCATACGTATATTAAAGACTCAGTTCATTTTTAAGTATTTTTGTACTCTGTGAAGTCTAGAAAACGAATATTCTTTTTTAAGTTTTTATTTTGAATGATGGGTTTTCATTTGACATCACCGTTTGTAAATAATTTCTTATATGTTTTCAGAATTTTTGGAATACGCGTACTCTTTAAGTTTTATTATGTGATTACTTTTTAATTTACTTATCTGTATTGTTTTCTTTTAAGTAAGCAATGACTTTCAATTGTATTTTAAAAATTAAAACAAAAATATATTTAACATATCATTTATATACATATATTATATCGAGAAAAATGTATTTTATAGCTATTAGATATTATTATACGATTATTATAACATTGAAATAAATTTTTATACAAGAATGATGTAATTATTTGATTCACAATTTTGTGGATGTCTGGAAATTATTAAGTAATATTTCAATTTAATAAATCCATGGTATATTTTAATTTTATCCATAATTGTTAGATCTTAAAAATATTGGATGTTTAAAATGTTATTAAATGATATTCAGATTATCTATAGTTTATAGCATTTAGTAGAATTATTTGATTTGTGATATAAATAATAAAAAACGGTTTTTCGAGCCTATAAATGAGCTACTTCTTTCCCTTTTTGTCTGTGTCTCGCTGCTTCCCTTAAGTTTCCAATATTCCTACAATATTTTTCATCACTGCCTCCCATTTTCTTCTTGCACGGCCTTGTTTCTTTTTTCCTTCGGATATCCTCCACTCCATATTTCTCACAGTCCTTATTTCATTAATGCGTTCAAAATGCAGCATTTGCGGTTTCCATACTTCTTCGACTTTGTAGATTCTTATTGATTACCCAAATCTCACAACTCTAGAACAACATAGACAGGATAATCGTTTTGTACAATTTTTTTTTATGTTTCACGAAAGATGTTTGGTTTTAATAATTTTGTATAACGCTTCTAAACATTTATTGGCTTTCACTAGTCCTGGTTCTACTTTGGCTACCTCTTAACGTCTTAGCGTTCTTGAATACACCTGTATTTAAGAACTGTTTGTTTCCTTAAAGTTGTTTTGTTCTCCATTTGTACCTTGAATCCACGTAAACTACCCACAGAGCTTTTACTCCCAAGTTGCATGTATTTATTCTTTTGCTTATTAATCTTTAACTAAAACTTTCCCTCTGTTACTATCAGCTGTTCTGTTTTATTTTTAGTTTTCTTTTGTTTCTTGCTCTTAACACCACATCGAATCGCATATTTTTTATTATATTGGCGATTCGTGTCTAGTAATGTTTCCTGCCTGTTAATTACACTACGTCTGATGATTTCTAAAACCTTAAACAGCAATGTGGACAAATTTTAAATTGCTGCCATTGTTTTTTCTATTATTTTATTAATGTCAGTTTCTCGAGCTTTTTAAACTGTTGAAAACCCGAACTATTTATTTCGATTTATTGTGTAATATGTGGGTGAGTATTTCAATAAAATATAAATTTGGTCTTCTGGTCACAGTATTAAACATATTACTATTTCTATGACTGAATAATACATATATATTCACATATCTGATGCGCGTTCAAATATATGCGCCATCAAGAAGTTCTGAATAGAAACTCCTATGTCTTAAGTTTATAATTTGTGTTAAATTTAAATGTCAAGTCTCCGTCAGTAATTATCAGCATCTTATACCAAAAACGGTATTGTGCATTGTATAAATTTTGAATGTTGTTTAATATTGAACAGGAAGCATTCATGATTGAATCGTATTTTCGAAGTGGTCGATTGATAGATAATAAAAGTATTCCATTCAAAATTATTTAGAAAATTTTCAAGTTAAATTTTTGAACTTTATAATATTTGCATACACTTTTGTTCTAGTTTTTAGACAAAAATGGTAGTGTGGCGCGAAAAAAGTTCGGATAGAAGAAGCAATTGTTAATTTTAAATAAATAATGACATTAAGGACTTGATGATGCTCCAAAAATTTCAGTACGAACTCTTGCTCAATACACTGGATTGTCAGGTGGCTCTTGTCATACAATTTTGAAAGGAGATTATTATTTGTTTGCAAATGCTCGATATTGATGATTATCCACGACGAGTATTTTATGAATGGCTTTCAAATAATTTTAATATTGAACTCTACTTCTTTCTGAAAGGCGCATAGTTTCATGTTAGTGGTTGCTTTAACTCGCAAAATATGAGATTGTGGAGTCAATTTTTATACTAAAGCTTCTATATATCTTCATAAAGTTTGTGTTTGGTACATTATAATTAGAAGGATTAGTCATTTTGCGTCAAAGTAATCCATGGAACTTTAACGCAGAATTTTTAAAACCCACGATATTACTAAAATTACAATTTATGCTTATAATTTAGTAACAAGTCGTAATGGTTAAAAACTGAAGTAATTATTTTCGAGAATTAGATTTTTAAAATTTGTTTTAACAAATTTTTATTACAAGTAAAAATAAATATTTTAAGAAGTTTGTGCTGCCCTCTCTGATATAGTGTCTGAACTTTTGTCTGTAAATTTCAGTATGAAGAATCTCTGGATTTGGAACTGGAATTGATATTGTTAGAGAACATATAGAGCGAAATTATACTAAGAAAATTTTAATTTTAATTTATAATTTGATAATAAATCATAGATAATAGATAAATAAAGTGTAATTAATGATATTGCATAGGAAATACATTAACAAATAAATACGAAAGCGACTTTTTCAAATCTATATCCATATCGACTCTTGGTTTCGAGAATGCTTCAGAATAAAAAATATTTTTTAGTTATATTCGCCATTTTGCTAAAACTTCAACTGACAAATCATTTAGTATATATAATGACGGATTTGACTTTAATTTGATATATATAATGTATATATAATTATGGGCAAGGGTAAATGGAATACTAGAAATAAATTGTAATTTAATTTTATAATTCGGTAATATTATGTAGGTATTGCAGAAATATTAAAGCAAATAATTTATATTACATATAAAATTTAATAAATAATCTTGTTGAAAAAAAATTATATATATTACAAATAGGTTTCGCCGTCTGTGATACGGTGTCCGAACTTCTTTCAACACTTATTTTAAAAATACCATGCTAAAATTGAGGGTAATAAATGTTTACCTTACCCATTAGATGGCACCATAGTAACCAAAATCAATTATACTAAAAAATCAATATTTTTTATTTGGCAATAACATAGGTACTCGTTAAAAAATGAATTAACTATTTTTTATAATATATTTTTAAAATCTAGTAACAATAAAACACTTTAGCGGTAAATAAAAATATGTGGTATTATCTCTGATACAGTGTCTAAATTTTCTTAATTCATTCCAGTGGAATTTCAACTCGATTTGAAACTAGAATTGAGACTGTTGAAAGTTTAAACTGCGGCTATGAGATAGCGCAGGCACGATAAATCAAAATTAATTTGTAAATGATAAAAATTAGAATTTATATTATATTGTGATGAAAAAGGAATAAATAATAATTTCAAAATATGTTGCACCATCTGGATTTCTGGAAGAAGAAATATATTATCTAAAACCAAGTTCTTGAATATTTATAGCGTTTAGATTGTTTCTCTCTTAGTATGTATGTCCTTTTTTTCTTAGTAGAAAATTGATAGAAAACTTTAAATTTGGAATATATTCAAAGAGGTTATAAATCGGGTAAACAAACACAAATAGATTTTATTTTCATACGTATATATATGTGTATTATCAAAAATATTGTTAATATATTATTGCAGACGATTTTCCCAAGAAACAAGAAGCGTGTGTTCTATATTAACAGAATAAAATTTGACGTATATTGTACACGGAGAGCAGAAAAATAAAGTTTGCGAGATTATGTTTTAGACTTCAAGTTCAAAATAAATCTTTAGATATTTATATTACAACTTAAGAAATCCTCCGGATCATAAACAATTGTAAAGAATTTGTTTATTTTATTTAAGGCATTGAAGACCATTTTTATAGAAAAATGTAGAAAGGAACAGGTGTCCTAGATGGTTTTGTTCATGGTTATGTTAACTCACAAAATATGAGAATGTGGTGTGATACAAAGCTCAATAATTCTTATATTGAGACTTTTCTGCATCTGCAGTAAGTTTGTGTTTAGTGCACTATAAATACAAGAAGCATTATCAGTATAATTTCTTGTTATGGTAGACCACAAAAAGATAATGATGAGAAATAGTCTTGACTTTCTTAATCAGTTTTGTGATAAAGAATTAGCTTTGGGTTACTTCCTAAAATGGTGCTAGAGCTCACATGGTGGGTGAAATGATAAATATGTTAGGAAATCTCTTAATTAGTTTGAACGGTGAACACAAATTTCCTCCAGGAGGTCGTGATCTTTCACCATGTGATTTTTTCTATAGCCTTTTTTAAAGAATTCAATTTATCAAATGCTAGTGCAAAATTGTATAAATCTACAAAAAAGAATTATAAAAAAATTTTTAAGAAATTAATAGTCCCATTTCCCAAATTGTTTTTAGTAGCTTTAGGTGTCTAAAATGCTTTGAGGAAGGTGGTGGACAATTTCATCTTTTACAATTTATTATGATTATTATTGTTAATTTATACAATTAAAACTTATTAAAGCACCCAACTATGCAATATTTTGCATGTTAATCATTATTTTGATTAATATTGTAATATTTGTTTATTGAATCTATTTATATTGTTTTGATGATGATATTTGTAAAAAATATCTGTAACATTGTTTAAATAAAACATTTAGTTTTACGTTTACAAAATTATTCTAATCTCGGTCCGGTCTGTTGGATAATATGGCATTTTAGTAAAATTTTAAGTGATGTTCCAATTATTTGCAAACGCAAATATCTTTCGACATAAATCATCATTTGCGTGTATGAAAACCTATAAAATTACTTTATGAAAATGTATCATTATATTCCAATTGATCACAAATATGACACATGGCCATTATTTTGAAAGCATATATAGTCATCTGTAAATTTTCTTGTTTACAGGTTTTACATTACAGTCTTTTAAGCTCTCATTATCAGATGGCGCTTTGTTTCGTGTAAATAAAAAAAACAATTATAAATTTTAAATATTCGAATTATAATTGTTTATAAAATTATTTTACCACCCTGGAGTAATTTTTTTAACCATAGTAAATTCTTTTCACTTATAGAATTTAATTATTAAACTTTTATATGTCATCCTAAGATGGCGTGTACGATCGTGAAACTGCAAAAAAAGAAAAAAAACTGAGAATATGAGATTTTTATTATTCAAATTGTTTAAGTTGAAGTAGTGTGCCAAAGCAAATGAATAGCAGATAAATTATAGGATACGATGGAAGAATTTGGAAGAAGTTTAAGTTTGGTGAGTTTTATTCTGTTTCTTTCATTATTTTTTTTTTGATACATGATACACCTTGAACTATTCATAGGAATGGTAAAAAACCAGAATAAATTTGAATATAGGAAACATAATAGGTTTATTTTGTCACTTATTCGGTTTCTGTTTAATATTCTCAAATTAATATTAAATAGAAGATATTTGTGAAATTATAATATAATTGAATTATTTCTGTAATTCATTTATTTTATTAAATTTTATAATACATGTATCTTTTACAAAAGGCGATTCTCGTTTTTAATTGATTGATTTTAATTCTGGTTCAAATTGATTGTTTACTTGATTACTTTTTTGTTATAATATTATTTTAGGTATATATACATAACGATTCCCTTACTGTAGTTTTTGAATTGCCTTTTTAGTTTTAGCTATTTGTTATTTTTGATTAGCAATTTTTTTTGGAAATAAATGTGGCAAATGATTTCGAAAGACTCTAAAATATCCGAACTATACATTTAAAGCCAAATCATTATTAATATTTATTCAACCATTAGAATTGAAATGTTATCTTCTCTTTAACATACAAACGCGTTTTTATATAAAGTATATGTTTTTGCATGAAAAACTCGTGCAAGTTGTTTGCTACCACTCGAAGATACATATGTATGTATGTATGTGCGTATACTCCACTACAATTTGATAGCTACACATATAAGGGGATAATCCTCATTCTAATTTATGAAAGTGAACTTACGTTGTTATTATTGAATAACTAAACTTTTGAAATGTCAGTATTGCAGATTAGTTATATAATTATTTTGCCTATTTATTCAACTATTAGAAATTAAATATTATTTCGTCTTTAATATACAAACGCGTTTTTGTGTAAAGCATATGTTTTTGCGTGAAAAACCTATCGTGCAAGTTGTTTGCCGCTACTCGAAAATCTGTGTGTATATTACACCACAATCTGATAGTTATACATATCAGATGATAGCCCTCATTCTAATGTATGAAAGAGAACTTGCGTTTTTATTATTGGATAACTGAACTTTTGAAACGTCAGTATTGCAGATTAGTTATATAATTATTTTGTCTAGTTATTCAACTATTAGAATGTAAATATTATTTCGTCTCTAATATACAAATGTATTTTTATATAAAGTATATGTTTTTGTTTGTCGCCACTCGAAGATCTGTGTGTATACTCCACCACAATCTGATAGCTATGTACATGTATCAGGGGACAGTAGTCCTCATTTTAATTTATAAAAGTGAGTTCGGAAAGTTAATGAAAAAATTAACGTCTGAAATAAAAGTAATTGAAATAAGAATACTGATATGTTTAGAAGGGGTTAATAATCGTAATATACAACCATGCTCAAATGTATTAGACACCTTACGAATTTATGTACATACATACATATATAGTTTATATAGTTTAGTCAAAAGAGAGGTGAGGAAAATAAAACTGTTGTGAAAATTATGTACAAAGTGTTATTTAGTAATATAGTACAATTTATCAATATTTTGTCGCTCCGCCCTTGGCCTTAATGACAGCTCGCACTCGTCGAGGCATACTTGCTACTAAATTGTAACACTCTGCCGGTGGTATTGCAGCCCATATTTCGCGAATTTTTGTTGATAATTCTGCTTTTGACAGGAATTTATGTTCCGTGATCTTAGTTTTTAAGATACGCCACAAATTTTTAATGGGCGATGAATCGGGATTTTGTGGCGGCCAATCCAATACCTCCACTGTGTTTTCCTCGAACCAACGCATTACAGCTCCCGATTTGTGGCAGGGCGCATTATCTTGCTGAAAAATGTATTGTGGAATATCCTGGTCAAATAGTTTTAGCACAGACGGTTCTAATACTTCCTCCAACATGGCTAAATAGCGTTGGCTATTCATCCGTCCATCGCACAGGTACACTTCTCCAACACCGTATGCAGACATACAACCCCAAACCATGATACTACCACCTCCGAATTTTACTGTGGGAATGATACATTGTGGTTCATAAGCTTCCCCTTGCCTACGCCGAACGTATAGCGTCCCAGGTAGTCCCCAAAGCTGTCAGGCAAAAGAAGAAAGTTAGCACTTAGACAGGATTAATTTTGTTTAATGTTACATGTAGACTGAATTGCATACAACGATAAGAATATTAGTCATGAAGATGTACTTACATACCTCGATATTCGATTCATCAGACCAAAGAATCTTCGACCACTTCTCGATTGTCCAATTTTCATGTTGTATGGCCCATAAATACCGCTTCTTTTTATGAGCGTCAGTTAAAAGCGGTTTACGTCGCGCTTTACACCCTCGTAAACCAGCACGCTGGAGACGCCTTCTCACTGTTTGCGCAGAAACTGTTACGCGATAACGCTGTTTCAGCTCACCGGCGAGCTGTTTGGACGATTTTTTCCTATCATTGAGAGCCAGTCTTTGTAAAATTCTGTCTTCTCTAATCGAGGTACAGGGTTTTCTGACACTTTTTGGTCTGTTAACGAACGACCCACTCTCCTGATAGCGACTAATGGTTGTACGGACTGCACATCGCGAACATTTTTTTTTTTGCAATTGCAGCTATTGATAACTCTTGGGAATGCAGTAGCACTATTTGGGCGCGTTCCTCTACCGACAACTCGCGTGTTTTAGGCATTTTTCTTCAACAAATAACTGACACAACGTGAAAAACTAGGATAATCTAATTGATCTCTACCACAAACTCACAAACGCACGTTGCTCACACACTGCTAGAATGACACTAAATTTCTAAAATCCACAATTTTCCCTTTCCACCTATTCTTTTCAATAGGGGATTAACTAGGGTATTCAAAAACGCATTTCTGTAAATACCATTAACTATTTTTACGGTTAATTTCCGTCAGACTTGGATAATACCGAGAATAAGGGTTTTTACCTGGGGTGTCTAATACATCTGAGCATGGTTGTATAATTCCTCAAACTAAAGGAAAGCAAGCTTTTTTAATTTGGTTACGTAACATGTTTGCACAATAATAATTTATTATAAATAGAGGGAATCGAGAAAAATTCGAAATTAAGAAATGAGCTGCACATTAAGTCTAAGAAGTATTTTACATTTTAGCTTCACAGAAAGAACGGAAAATATGAAAGAGGTTCTACAAAATGAGCAAAACAATCTTCGGCTGCTTCACGGTAATAGATGATAAGGTTAATAAGTAAGCACATTATACGTCTAAAATCAAAGGCAATTCTATTTCTGATCTTCGGTTAAAGAATGAAATACTATTAATGCGTAAAATTCTGAATTCACAGAAAAATTGATAATTCGGTGTAAAATAAATACATACAGTAATTTGTTAATTTGTTTCAAAAGATTTAGAAAAAGTAAGTTTTTGTATAAGTAGTACAATAGGCTTATTTTGTCGACGACTATTAGACGAGCTAATCTTAAGGATCAACAATTTTCGATATTCGTTGTTATTGATAGTTATTGATAGTTGATCCATCAATTTTTTAATAATTTTCGAAAGCATTTATTTAAATGCGCGCAAAGTATCAAAATTTACTTTCTAAAGTGATGTTTTTATTTACTAAAGAAACACTTTTTAATATTTTTATGCAAAAAAGGTTACATATAACCACTTTAGTAGTTTAGATTCTATGCGTTGGTGTAATGTCGTGTGGAATAAACGCCGAATAAAAATTGCCTATGCATAGCACTTGGATTTAACTAATTTTTTTTTCGCATTACTGTCTTTATCAATTCTCTCTTAGGTAATTTAGATGGAGCCTGTGGTTGATTAATTCAATCACTGAAGGTTGATATATAAATAATTAATGTGGAAAGGGGTTATACGAGGGTAGCCGTTTATATTTCGGGAATAGCAAACAAAAAAAATTTTTATTATCGAAAATATTTCAAAATATTCTCCTTGGAAATCAATGCACTTTTGCATTCATTTAAACCAATCCAAAAAGCATTGCTGCCACTGTGAAGGCGGTATTTCCAAAATATGAGTTTTGAATGCCTCAACTGCCTCTTCCGAAATAGAAAATCGTTAACCACGAAGTTTATTCTTCCCATGTGGGAACAAAAAGAAATCACAGGGTGCTAGATCGGGGCTGTACGGCTCATGGCTCATCAAATCAATTAATTGAACCGACTTGTGAGAGATCGCATTGTCATAGTGGGAATGATTTGTCGTTTTCAGTTTGTTTTCCTTATTTCATCAAAAATTTTTGGCAAACAAATAGTTGTGTACCATTCGGAATCGACTGTTCTACAACTCTCAAAAGGCACGGTTGCAACGTGATCGAGGTTTCCGAATAAACACGCGACCATTTGTTTTGATGTGCTTCGAGGGCCAACAACTTTTGTTTATTTCGGCTCATCTTGGAATATCCACACAGTCGACTGCTGTTTACTATCGGGCTCATACGTATAGATACATGATTCATCACCTGCGACGACTTTATAAATGTTCTTTGAAGTACCGTCTTTGTATTTTTTGTGCATTTCTTGGCACCAATCGACGCGAGTCTTTTTTGAGCGGTTGTCAAATTATGTGGTACCCAACGTGAACATAGCTTCTTAACGGGTAAATATTCAAGCAGGATCTTATGCACGTTGCTGTTACTAATACCTAGAGATGCCATGACGATCTTGCATTATCAATTCAGACACTGCATTAATGTTTCTCGACACAACAACATTTGTAGAATGACCTTCACGAAATTCATCGTCCAAAGAACGCTGTCCAAGTTTGAATTCAGTATACCAATATATACTGTAGCTTTCGATGGTGCTTCATCACCACGGAAAGGATTCAACTCGTCGATGCTTCGATGGCTTCCCCCGTACATCAACCTTCAGTGATTAAATTCAATTTTCTCTTGCCGAAGAACAAAGTTAATATCTACTTCTCTACTGATTTTGATTTTCTTACTTGAGTAGGTTCTTCTTCATCTTTAAATATCAAAACTCTACTTTATGACTGTGTAGGGACATCACAATAAAATGCTCAGGTCTTATCGCCTGCAAAAATAGGTGTGACTAGCTTTGGTTTATCAGATTTAAATTGGTTACCCAAGAGTTGTGTGGTATCGCTAAACACAAAACTATCTCTGATCTTCGGTTAGTCAATAAGTTACGAACAACAATGTGCACAGTTTATGAATTAACGGGTGATCGTCGATAATTCGGTGTAAAATGGATACATTCCTTCTGTTTTAATAGCTTTAGTATCCGCGGACACGTTTTCATCAGTTATGACTTTCTCCGGGCGACCGAAAAAGGTTAATTATCAAGAGAGAAGGAGTTGTATTTGTATTATAAAGTACCACAATTAGCTAGTTCTAAGAGACGGACATTTTTTTCAAATATAGAAATCATTTTATCTGCTTCTGGGTTTCCGGGCTGGAACCGCGTCACTAGTATATCTGCCGACGTTTCGTACCCATTTGTGTGGGACATCTAGTGACGCGGTTCCAGCCCGGAAACCCAGAAGCAGATAGCATGGACCACGACCGCGGAAGTCTACGTACCAAATAGAAATCATTTTATCGTGATATTCTTGAGTATTCAGTCCACGTTTAAAATTCTAGTATAAAATCGCCCTAAAACTTCGCGCAATCAAACTAGCTATCCTTTTATGTTTGTCAGTTAAATAATAGACTGAAGGCCAGTATTGCTAGCAACATAAATCAAAAAGTACAATACCATCTCAAAGTGGTACAAATTTGCTAGCAAGGTGCAGATGAGGAGAATATATTTTATGTTTGTTAATTTTTCCATTTGTAAAATATAATTATTAATATTTTCTGTAAAATATTAATAAGAAATATTTAATTTCATTATTAATTATAATACATAGTCTGTCGCAGAGGAAACCGAATTTTAAAAGAAAAAACCAAAAGCTTAGTATTTATATGATACAATAATGTGAGACCATACACAAGTTTAGTCACCTGTCAAAAATTATTAGATCTTGTATAGGATACCTATCATACTCGCTGAACTTTGCGCCTACAGACTGTTAAATATTTTGCTTTCTTCGAAACTTCTCGCGTGATGTAACGTTTGACAAATCTAATAAAATTAAGACATTATCTTATATTTTTATGTTTTAGCGTCTATTTTATGATTTTAATCTCCTTTTGCTAGTTGTGATTTACATAAAATCAAAATTCCCTGTGATTAAATGTGTTCAGTATATTCGCAAAATTCATCTGATTTCTCATTACTGACGCTGTATTAGAGAAGAGTAATTAAGGTTAATAATTACAATCAAATTGCATTTAATATCGATCTCTCAGATTTTACGATAAAACGACGAGTCTAATTAAGTACTATACTTCAACACTCGTTCGTAATAACATTTCAACAACGATATTACAGAAAGGGGTTCATGAAATAAATTCTCACTAACGAATTATTCAAAATAGTACAATTAAGTATAGAAAATTAATCGAACGATATCGCATTTGGAAACGCAAAATTAAATAGCGTGTTTTACAGATAAGAATGATAATTGTTATTGATTATTATTACTGATAATAAATATCCAATCTAAATTTAGGCTAAATACGTGTCTACTAGAATAAGTTCTTTGTTATTTTATTTGTGAAAGAAAATTTAAATGATCTAAGTACTGACTGATTTAATCTTATTCATAATTGTACTTAAAAATTCCGTACTTCAAAATGTACTCGAATATGCAATGTGCATCAATTCAATTACATACCGAAACTTTTTATTTACGTACTTACGAGGATGGTGGCTCTATATATTTAGTCTAGTGATGGTCCAACGTTTTTAAGCCATCCAAATAATAAGATTTGTAGAACTTAAAATAAGCCTCTCTTCGATAATGACCTCTTAATTTGACGTGAACCGTTTTCTGCCAAGTCACTTTTCCAAGTTTGGAAAAAGGAAGAAGTCACTAGAGCGAACACGGTGGATGGGGTTCCGTAAATCGACGAATTTTGCCATCGCAATTGCTGATGAATGGGCCAAGGCATTAGCACGATGGCAGTGAATTTTTTTCTTCGCTAGGAGGGGCCTTTTTCTCTTTATTTCAACGTCGAATCGGTCCAATAAATCAGCATGGCACTATCCTGTGATTGTTCTTCCCTTCTCCAAATAATTAATTAAAATTATGTCTTGCAAATTCCAAAATATCGCCGTCATAACTGTTTCGGTTGATGGAATCGTCTTCGCCTTCTCTGATGCACGTTCACCGGCAAAAACTATTGTGCAGACTATTCTTTGGTTCCTGCCGTGTAGTGATGAATCTATGTCTCATCTACAGTCACATAATGTCGCAGAAACTCGCTCATGCTTAAGCATACAGATTTGTAAGTGTAGATAGTGAAAAAAAAGAAAAAGAAGAGATTTCGATGGTAATGGAAGGGGTCATTAAATATCAAAATACTATATGCCTGATATTCGCGTCACCAAACACTATTGTTTGTTTGTTGCTTTGTTTAATAAATGCTTTCTTCATTAATGCTGTTTTAATGTTTATATATTACGCTGTTAAAATTTCTCTAAGAATGTAATGTAAAGATCAAAAGTCTCTTCCAAGACAGTAATAAAATATATCAAAACCATGTCAAAAAAAGAACGATTGTGTTTACGAAAGTAATTTTAGCAGCTCAATTCTTTACATTGGAACTTAACACTAAGGGGTTGGTTTGTAATTTCTTCTAATCTAAATCTAATAAACCGTCTGTTAACTTAGTGGTAACTTATGGGCTTATCACGATAGAGACCTGGAGTCGAATCCGTAGATGTTGTTTGGGAAGATCTTTTTGTGAAATTCCTTCTCGTTTAAGCGGACCTACCTGCTGGGAGATGTGAAGGTATAGATTACTAACTATTAATAGAAAGTGTAGGATTATTTATGAAAAATTTTATGAAATAAGGTATATTTTAAAATTTTGAAACTTTTGAACTGGTTAAAATCCTACTTATATGATCGCGGATGTTTTTTATAATGGTTTTTTTCATATGAATTTCTTACCAGCTCAGATGTCTTGCAAGGTTCTTTACTATTTAATTTATTTGTTAATGACTTACTATGATCACTGAAGGTTGATATATAACCCCTTGCCACATTAATTTTCGTATTCTGTATACGTATTTCGACAACTAAGTTGTCATCATCAGCAGATAATTAAAAAGTGTCGCACCTGGAAAACTACGGCGAAAAATATCCGTACGTGTACAGAATACGAAAATTAATGTGGCAAGGGGTTATATATCAAGTGAATCAACCACAGGCTCCATCAAAATTACCATGACTTACTATGTCTCTTAACTGCCCAATTCTTGCTTATGCTGAAGACATTAAAATTTACAACTATATCAAGACCAGTGGCGACTGCATTCATCTTCAGGATAACCTCAATAGGTTGATTAATTGTCGTAGTTATTTTAAACTAAATTTCGACATTGAGAATTATATCGTTATTTCCTATACACTTATTTCTTCTCCCATTAACTATGCATATAATGTTAATGATAATCTTCTGGTGGAGAAGTCAAAAAGAATTTTATCATCTTCGACTTTCAACTTACTTTTAAATCATATATCAAATCTTTTTGTTCTAATACGTCTAGGTAACTTGGTTTTATTATGCGGGTTTCGCCTTATTTTAGTTATATTAACTTACTAAAGTCCCTGTACCACGTCTTTGTTCTAAGTAAGCTTGAATATGTGCTCCAAATTTGGTACACGTTACATGCATGGGACAGCAGTTAGACGTTAAACTGCATTCACAAAAAAATTTTTAAGTTACACTAAAAGAGAATGGCGGGCTGTCTAATGTTAGACCTGTTGAGTCGACATGGTATGGTTTCGTTGTCTTTTCGACGTGACCCTCTCTATATGAGGTTTCAGATTAGCAAAACCAATATTTAATAACTTAAAATTAAACACAACACAACTCAGTTGTGTAATTTTCACAAAATATCTTGATTAAAAAGCAGTGACAATTAGTTCGTCAGCACTGTGTCTTCTTCAGAATGAAAGGTAAATCTAAGACAAACGGAATATATTCTAGTCAACTGAACTATTTTCAGGGTGGGGTGATATGCAATTACAATGAAATAAAGTTAATCGTGGAGAATTATTCAAACCTACTTGGTCGTCTAATAAATTATTACATATTTTACGTTTTTTTATTTCTATAATTTCAAGTAATTTTTTACTTTAACTTTATTTTTTTATTCTCCGTAAGTAGAATGGTAAACTCTGAATTAAAAGAATAATTACAAGTATTTAAATATATTGCATAGTGGCAATAAATATTTTTTATTATTATTATTAATTGTTACTATTAATTTTTTAATTAATTATATTTCATTAATGATTTTGCTGGTTCAATTTTTTGCAGTCAATAGAATTAACTACTTCTATTAATGTAATTATATTTTTAAAATTTTTGTTATTTGTAATTATTGTATTATTACGTGTTATTCTATAATTAGATTCCAATCTGTTAGGCAATAAAGTTCCTATTATTATTTATTATGTGTAAAGGAAATTTAAATTTGGAGAGATTTGACGATAAATATGAAGTTAGATTTGATTAATTTGTCAATATAGAAACTCTACATCTGCACTTAATAGTCAAAATCTGGTATAAAAGCTTCAGAGAACCAAGCTTCCACTAGCGTATTGTTATGTGTAAACGTAGACATGTTAGTAAACTTCGTCGAGTAAACTACAATATTTAAGCATTTAGTTTTAAAATTTATTAGAGTAAATGGTTGGTCTTTAGACCAATTCTAGTTTAATTATATTCATATCTTTAGGTGGCATTAAAGAAGAAAAAGTTTGGGGGCTGTATTCTTTACTTTGACTAAGAGAAAAATCAAGAAATAAATATGCATATTTAAATATATATATTTATCTACACAGTGTAATATTTTTTAATTAATTGTAGAACAACACCATTTGACCATCCAAATCCTTTTTGGACATTATATTCACCGCCACCACCATATTGTCCAGGATATTCAGCATCGTACTTCTCAAACATATAACCCGTCTCATTAAAACCAATCATATTTGCGGCAACCCATCTCTCGGCAAACACTTTCGCTAAACTTTTCCCTTCTTCAACACCACTTTCCTCCAAACCATTAATAATTATTGATTGGTAAGGTGGCCATGCATTAGGGAAATCCCATTGTTCCCTTGTATTATCTAGAGTACTAGGTATTCCTCCCAAGAATTCAAGCACACCCTCTTTCTCTAAATATTCGATCAGCCGGTCGATTAAGATTTTCGTTTCTGATGGGTCAGCATTATATGCTTTTGCCCATAAAGGTGTCAGATTAGACGCGGCGAAGTACTTTCTGGGTCTGAGTAGTTCCAAATCAAAGTCGTACCATGTTCCGTCATTTTCGTTCCATAAAATTCGGTTTATGGTTTCGTTCAAAGCTATTGCTCTTTCCTGCCAGTACATTTGCTTTTCGGCATCGTTTAGGTCGGAGAAAAATAGGGCGAGATTGGAGAAGGCCTGGTAAAGAAATGAATTTAAATCTACCGGTGCTACCCTGGTCATATTTATATAGGATATGTTCGCATTTGTGGTGCCATTCTCGTCAAATATCCACCTGAAAACATAGGTATTGTTAACGAGGATTAAAGTGTGTGTAAGATAAATAGCTTATAAATAAATTCGAAACCATTGCAAAATTAATTTGCAGATTTAGTGTGTTACAATACTTTGGTAGGTTGTTGTCGTGGCTTTTATTTTTGTTTGTACTTTTAATTTAATTAATCTTTAAGTTTAACTACTGCTATACACACATTGGTGTAAATATTCCAAAAGATATTGGAACTTAACAAAGAAGTACATAAATTTTTCATTGATAATGAAAGTGCGTTTGATGTAGTCAACACGTAACACAACTACAAAATTTAAAATTGAAATGAATGGAAAGATAAAATATTTTAGGATGGGAAAAAAGATACACTGCTCAAAACAATTAGAGAATATTTGAAAAAATAATAATAAGATAAATAAATAAACAATATAAGAGACGCGAATATTTTTATATTGCAACTATAATGCTTTTAAACAAGAAGCATAATGCATTAACAGGTTTCAACTTGTACAGCGCTTCGATGCAACGTTTGATTGCCGCCACTGCTTGAGGGGACAAAAGCGCGTATGCGAGCGATCTCGACTACAGTTAGATTTTACCATTTGCCGTATCATAGCTAATTTTTTAACTGTAATTACGGGTAATAATGGAAAGGCGACGCGATTTGACTCATATACAGGCTTGGAGAGCCATAGGTCAATTGGAAGGTGGACAGAGACAGCAAGCTGTTGTTGAAGTGTTTGCAGTTAGCTAAAGTGTAATTTCGCATTTGTGGAATCGGTTTTTAGAAACTGGAAATGTTCACAAAAGACAAGGACAAGGACGCCCAGCATCTACAACACTAAGAGATGATCGATACAGTATTTGCACGTAGAAACTGCACTCATAACGCAACGCAGCTCAGAATTGAGCTTGCTACTGCTACGGGAAGAATAGTATTAACTCAAACAATAAGAAATAGTCTTCATAACGTTGGCACTTATGCTCCAAGTCCTTTAGTATGCGTTCCACTGACTGCTTTTCATAAAAGATCGCGAAGAATATGGGCTGAGCAGCATAGAAATTGGAATCACGATGACTGTGCACGAGTATTGTTTTGTGACGAATACAGATTCGTCTTAAAATCAGATAATAGGCGTATTTTAATTTGACGTGAACCTGGAACACGTAATCAGTCAATATTTGTTCGAGAAAGGTCGCAATATGAAGGGTAACGATATGGGCTGGGATAAGCGCAGGAGGTCATACAAACCTTTGTGCGACACAGAAGGGCAACCTGACTGCTCAGAGGTATCTGGATGAAATTTTGAGACCCATTATTATTCCGTACGCTAGCACTATGGGTGAAGATTCATTTTAATGGATGACAATGCTCGTCCACATCGAGAAAGATTGTGAACAACTAGAATAAACAATTGGGAATCAATAGAATGGACTGACCAGCAAACTCTCCTGATGGTAATCCTATCGAACATGCTTAGGATGCCTTAGGAAGACGTGTTGCAACAAGAAATATGCCACCACGTACAATTTAGGAACAAATTGCTCTGATGAATTTTTTGATGTTCTGATTCAATCAATGCTGATGAGATGTCAAACCTTTATTTGCGTTCGTGGAGATCGTACACATTATTAACAATAGATTTTTTCGTCATTTTATCAATAAAACTTCTTATAAAGTCTCATAATTGTGTATTCATTTAATGATATCTATTCACCCTAGTGCCTTAGTAGCTTTATAATGTGCACAAACAAGTTAAAACGAGTTATTTCTTCTATTACCATTTTTCCAAACATTCCCTAATTGTTTTGAGCAGTGTATATCTAGTGGGTAACATTTCTCGGATATTTTCCTGTTTCTAGGAAACAACAAATTTAAAATTAATATTCCTGGGAATCTTGGAAATTCCGAGAAATTAATAAAATTATAAAGAAAAAATTATGAAAATTTTGGAAAAAGTGAAATAACAGTAAATTTAATTCAAAATTAAAAAACGTACAGTAAATTATAATTAGTAAAAAGGAAAATTAACATGTTTTCATTTCATTTAGTAGTTGTTCTAAAACTTATATTTTAGAAAAGACAGGTAGTCGAGGGACCAGTCAATCGTAAACGATATTTTTTTTAACAAAAAATTGCACAACCCTTAAAATACTCTTTCGCTTTCAATTAAGGTCGGCGGGCTGTGCAGTCATCAAACATTCAACACCGTTTGCAGATTTTGTTGTTATGATTCCTTTCACTTACCTATTTGTAATTCGTTTTTTTTGACGCTTTTGTTTTTAATTCTTTTTTAAGTGCTGCAGTGATAATATCAGCGAATCTATCATTTATATTTTATTTATATTTTTCACATGAATTTTCTCGTTGAAGTTCCTTTTCAATGATATCGTATTCAACGTCTTTGTTGTATAATAATTTTTTTGTTCGAGAAATTTTTGAGTTTTCCAGAAAACGGGAAATGAAGAGACAATTTTTCCGGGAATTTCCGGTAATAATCTACTTCCCAAAACTATCCAAATATATTACAATGGGGGCTACTAGAATATATACAGTGAGATTCATATTTTAAAGACGTGGTTTATGATAGAAACTGAGTTACTAGAGAATAAAATACTGAGCAAGAAGATCAAAACGGAAATACATTAAACTTTGTATAGACTAGTCAGTATTAATGGGATGGAAGCAATTGTGATAAACAAAAAAGAAGAAAAATATTTGAAACGAATGAAGACAGAAATAATACGAACAATATTGCGACCAAATGTAACAGAGAATGGAAAAGTTAGGCTAAAAAGGGATCAAATGGGTAGAAAGACAATAACATTCACCAAAGCGTAAATGTTAGAATGGGCGAACATATTACGAGGAGAAAATCGACTGAAATAATGAGGAAAATGACGCAGTGGATTCCAATATGACGCAGAAATTGAGGAAGACTGAACATTTTTAAAATAGTAATTCTTAATGGCGCCATCTATTAAGAAAATACGCGTCGGTAAAGTAGGTCTTTCATGTTATAATATGTCAAAATATCCTGACATTTGCATCATTAGAAGGAGAGAAATTGCGCGTAATATAACAGTATGTATTTGGCATTGGTCGGAAACCGAATTTTGAACAAAGAGTAAATATCAAGTTCTGTTTTAAACCCGGCAAATCGTTTACTAAAACGTTTAATTTGATGAAATAAGTGTATGGTGATGTGTGTTTATCATGTATGAGTGTGTATGACTGGTATAAACAATTTAAAGACGGTCGTATGGATATAAATGACGACGAATATCCTGGTGCAAAAAAATCTATGGTTACGGAAAGTAACATCGAGCTTGTGCGTCAGTTTATCAGAAACGAGCCGAAATTGCCATTGTGATACATGGAAATGGAATTAAATATTTCCAAAGATTCAATTCAACGCATTTTGACACTGCATTTGGGACTGAAAAAGATTTGTGCAAGGTTTGTACCACACAAGCTAACTGATGATCAAAAATTGCTCCGAATTCAACATTGTACAGACTTGATTAAACATTCAAAAAAGGACGAAAACTTCAGGTATTCTATTATAACTGACGAGGAGACGTGGTGTTTTCAATATGATCCAGAGACCAAGCGTCAAAACTCTGAATGGAAACATCCAAGCGACGAAAGACCGAGAAAAAGCAGTTTGGGGAAGTCAAAAGTGAAGACTATGTTGATTTGCTTTTATGATTCGAAAGGCATAATAGTACACAAAGAGTTTGTACCAGCTAGTCAAACAGTCAACGCTATATATTTCTTGGTGTTATAAAGCGTATTTTGGTGCGTATACGTCGTGTGCGCCCTCAATATCGTGAAAATGGTAGCTGGCTTTTGTTACATGACAATCTCATCGTTGACGTTTATCACTGATTCTTTAACTACAAATGGCATTTTAACCATCAACCATTTACCGGATTTGGTCCCCTGTGATTTCTATATATTCTCCAAACTAAATTTGGCGATGAAAGGACAGTGTTATGCTGACGTCGAAGCCGTTGAACAGGTGTCGACAGCTATCTTGAAGGACATTTCTAAAGATGAACTTAAAAATTCATTATTAATTAGTTAATTGATCGTGCGAAACGTTGTATTGAAGCCGAAGGCGACTACTTCGAGTAAAATAAATTAATTTTACCAAAATAGTGACATTTTCTTTTTATTCTAAAAAAAGCTCGGTTTTCTCTGCGAGAGACCGTGTAAAATTCATTAGAAAACTTGTCTCCGTCTAGTATCTAATGTAGTGTAGCTTTTTATCTTTATTAATACGATCAACATTCTACTATCTCACTTCATTAAAATATAAAATAATAATTGTAAATTTCTTGGTAATTGTTAAAGAAGATATTGAAAGTTACTTAAACTCTTTTTTTTTACTGTAGGAATATTATATTTTTTCAATCGTAATGACTTTGGAACTGATTCCTTGACGGAATAATATTGGGTTGTTTTTCTAAATTACTCGCGTGGATGACTTCAAGATCTTTTTAGTCAAAGACTTTTCTTACGCCTGTCATTTCCTAAAATGTATTTTTTTCCAAAGAGGATGGCTTTTTAACGAGAAAGTTTATTTTTCGCACATTATTTACTTTTTGCAGCCATTACAGTAATTAAAATTGCTCTGTGTTCACCTGGAATGTTATATAGAATAACCTAAGAAATGTTAGTGGATTATAAACACATTTACTTAATACTACGTATTAATTATTAATAGAATTTATAATAAATTAGTTAAATAAATTAATACTTGATAACATTTAACACATATTTGTGTAGAACATAGGATTGATTTGTTACTTTCGAATTCAACCACGTCTATCAGTTGAGGTAAAATAAATTTTTTAATTTCGATTGTCAGCCGGAAGAGTGTGGTCAAACTTGAGGAAGTCGTTGACACAAAAATTTAAATGGTTTAAAGGTGGTATTTTTCAATTATATAAGGATATTAGTGATTATCTAGCGAAATTTAAAAAATTATTTATTTTTGTATTTTCCTATATTATTTTTAAGTAACCGTATGTCAAGAATGATTTGGATTTAAATTTTTTGTCGTGTGAAATCTAGAATAATATATTAAATTTATTTAACGTAAAAAAAACTAAAAGAATTGGTTTAATTGAATTTATAATGAGTATGCTTTGTATTTTTCCAAAAAGTTTATACTACTGTTTCATAAGTAATGGCACTGTTAACAATTGATATAAAAATTTTAGGTTGTGTTCCTAAAAAATTCTTCGTTAAATAAAATTTAATAGTTATAATTAAATATGGTACTGCACCAAGAGTTATTAAATGCCGAGGGACTAAAGTGCTTGAAAATTTTGTTCTTGAAACAAATTCTTTTGATATTCGATTTTCAATACTGTTTTGATAATAAAGCGTGTTTCACGTGTATGAAGCCATTTATAAAAATGGCTTCGTACACGGTACGCGTTCAAATTGTTGAATTATTTTATGAAAATCAGCGTTCTGTGAAAAAAGTCTTTAGAAAATTACGTGAGTTTTATAGTTCACATAATCGTCCATCTGAAAGCAGTATTGGTCGAATTATTAAAAAAATTCAAGAGACCGGTTCCGTGGAAGATCAAAAAAGTGAAAAATACTGTCATAGTGGTCGTTCACAAGAAAATATTGGTTTGGTTCGTGAAAGTGTCGCTGAAGATCCTGAAATGTCCATTAGACAACGTTCACAACAACTTGGACTTAGTGGATCAACAACATGGCGTATTTTACACAAGGATTTAGCTCTGAAGGCATTTAAGGTTCAAATAACACAGGAACTGAAGCAATTAGATCATTTAAAACGTCGTTCATTTGTCAATTTCATCAAACCATCTGATTTTTCTCAAAAAATAATGTTTTCCGATGAGGCACATTTTGAACATGGTGGCTATGTTAATAAACAAAATTGCCGTATCTGGGGTGAGGAAAATCCACAAACTATTCATTAGAAACCTGTATATCCTAAGCGAGTTAGTGTTTGGTGTGCGTTATGGTCAGGTGGTGTAATTGGACCTTACTTCTTTGAAAATGTTGCTGGTGAAGCTGTAACTGTCAATGGTGATCGATATCGTCGGATGATAACCGAATTTTTGTGACCTGAGTTAATGAATATTGATCTAGAGGATATGTGGTTTCAACAGGATGGCACCACACCTCACCTTGCCCACGAATCAATTGATTTATTGAGAGAAAAATTTCCTGGACGTGTAATCTCAAGAAACGGTGATGTTAATTGGCCACCAAGATCACGTGATTTGACATCGTTAGACTATTTTCTTTGGGGTTATGTGAAAAGTCGGGTTTATACAAACAATCCACAATCAATTTTTACTTTGAAAGATGAAATTATTCGTGTCATTGGTGAGGCAGAGCCTCAATTATGTCAAAATGTCATTGAAAATTTTAACAAAAGAGTGGACGTCTGTGGAGCTGCAAGAGGAGACTATTTGGCAGATATTATTTTTCGTATATAAATGTCATAACTGATACTTCAATTACCAATAAAAAGTTTTTGAAAGTGAATGCAAATTATGCGTTTTATTTATTCTTTAAAAAAACCGCGAAATTTGAAACAGCCTTTATCTGAAAAACTAAAGTTATGTACAAAGGTTTCACTTTCTTCTCCTCAGATTGTTTTATTTAGATATACTTCACACTCGCACAATGCTCTTCTATTGTGTTCACTAAATCAATTCAAAAGGCTTCGTTCTCTTGTCTTCTATTTAACCCACGTTGATCAAGCAACTGTATCGCTTCGGTGTTAACGTGATTTCGAAGTTGTTTTTCATGATTTTGTGCAATTTCTCTTACATCATCTACACCATTTCTACACTCAGGCCTCTGCATAGGTGCTATTTCGTATATATCAGTGGATATTGCCAATACTTTCTGATACTTTGTTTTGAAAGTGGTTGAATGCCGTATGCTCATATCGGTTCTAAACTTGCTTGTATATGATTACTTTGTTATGAATAGACAGTTCAGAATTTTTTCGTAGTAGCGAGTACATTTTTCTATATTTAAGATTCAGTTCGTCTTTTTTCTTCGTTATGTATTGTTTCCATTTCAGTTTAGCATCTAGGCTCATACTTATACACTTAGCAGTATTTGCATATGGGATTGTGTTGATTATTAGTATTTGCTCGATACATTTGTTATTGAAGTTAATGTGTACTGATTTAATGCTGTAGCATTTTGTCCGTATATTAATTCTATTCAAAGTTTCTTGGTGTTTCTCATCAGCTGTTGTTTTACCAACCGACAATACTCTCGTATTGTCAGCAAAGGAGATAATATTAGTTTCTTCTGTTACTGAGGTATCATTGGTGTGTAATAAATAAGAGATTTGGCTCAAAACACTGTGATACTCCAGCTTTATTGGTCTTGATTCAGAGTATTATTCCCTATATTTAATTCTAAATATTCTTTTACTAAAGTATGATTTTAATAAGAGAAGTTGTTGTTTTGATAAAAGTTGTTCTAATTTATGTATCAATCCCTGATGCTAGATTTTATTAAAAGCCTGAACAACGTCCAGGAATACTGCTGAACATATCACTTTTTCTAGAGCTCTTTCTAGGTGGTCCATGAACCTATTGACCTTTTCTATGGTTGCATGCTTTCCTTTGAATTCAAAGTGGTGTGTCGGGATTATGTTCTTTTCTTCAAAAAGAAGAGATAGGTTTGAGGCTTCCAAAAGCAGTTGCACGTACAGCTTTGCTATTACTGGTAACAGAGAAATTAGGCCGTATGCGTAATCTTCATTAAATGATTTTCCAGTTATGGAATCATAATAAATTCTGCTATCTTCCAATATCTTGGAACATATTTCAATATATACAATGCATTGACCAAACTTGTTAGTTTTGCCACTATTTTTCTTGGCAATTGTTACGATATTTCACTAGTTATTAGAATATATTCTGTTTGTGTTGGTCTCTTCTAGTATCTCTATTAGTGTTGCAAACTTTGTTATTTTAGGCAATTTTTTTAAATATTTTTATGTTGTTTAGTTCGAATGTTTTCTTCAAATGCTCAGCAGTAATTATTCTTCCTGATTACTTCTGACCCACGATTTGTTTGATTTTCTTAGAGAAGGTTTCTACTTATTGGAATTTTAATTCTCTTGGTATCTTTTCGTAGGGAATAATCCGAATTTTTCTCATAGGTAAGCCTGCTGCTATTTTTACTTATGGGTGTTCTGTTTCATTGCCAAGATCTTTTAATTTTTCTTTTTCAATTGTCATCTCTTATTTCAGCTACATAGTTTTTTCTAGGGACTGTCTGTTGAAGTCTTTGTTGTTGGATGCCAAGCACTTAATGTATAAGTCAATGAATTTCAACTATATATAAACTATTTTAACTTGGAAAATAAGTCAACTTCTCACAGTTAACAAATTTAATATTTGTTTAAATTGTTTATAGTCAGAGGTTTATCATTTAACTCATCGTAATATTCGTAGGCTACCATAATTATAAAATACAATTGATATCGTTGCACCAACAACATTACATTTTTATTGGAACAAGAGACAAAATATTCTGTAATAATATGAAGTATGCTGTAAATGCATGTCGATGCAATTTCATGCTATAAAATCAGATATTATTGTCTTTAGATGTTATCTGCACAGTAGGTAAAAACACAGTTTGTTTTAGAAAGGGAAAGTATGAACTCGACATATAATTCGCGATCATCTAGCCACGATGGCAGCAATCATAAAGTATGAAAGCAATATGAGCTCTGAGTTTTGGGAACAGAAAAAAAGCCAGTGCTCAATTTGGCTTTTTGCAAAAGGTGCGTGTTTGAAGAAATAGATTTTTCGGGCAAAAATGTTTACACGAGGATAGCACAAAACCAGACCTGTTTGATAGAACCACTGCTTTACTCTTTTAATTTGTTTTAAGGGGCGATTCTTAACGTCTTTATAGTACGCAAACTTGACTAGGACATCAAACTAAAGAATGTGCAGAGATAGGCCTAGAATGTGGTCAACAGGTCTCCGATGGTTTGGTTTCCATCAGTAACAGGTAACACTTTTCGACCTGTTCGTGGGCAATAGGGATAAAACTAAAATAAATAGATACTAGGAATATATTGTGAAAAGTCAAGATTACTATACGGAAACTGGATAAAATCTTGCGCTGCATTCAACTTTTCTCTTTTTGATTTTTTTAAGAAGGTGTGATATAAATTCATATAACTTTCTTCTACACAACTTTTCATGTATGACCATGTAAATACTTACGATGCCAATACTCAACTCTTGTGCCATTTTATACGTTCTTCACTCATTGTTAGTCCCTTCATCTTTGAAACATGTTATAGAGACATACGAGCTGTCTTAACGTGAAATACATATCAACACTGTTTTTATGGAGTAAAAAGTAAATCGAATTGCTGCACGTTGTACCGTTTTGAGATCTTGACAGCACCGGAAAAATTATAGACTGTATACGATCACTATTCGCCATTTCCTACCCCATCTTTAGTGCAACGAACGTTGATGATTGGTTTGCTATAAGATGGTACTATTGGTATTTTTAAAAAATTATTCCGTTTTATTTTGAACAATTGTGTATATTATTAATTAATTTTTCTTGTCATTCAATATTAATATCTTTACAGAGGAAGATGAAGTAAGAAAAAAAAGAAAAAGTTACCTTGAAGTAAAATCCCAACCACTTTCTGCTGCAGATTTCAGTTGAATATACAGTTCATTCTTATCATCCTCTTCTTTGTGAATACCAGCGGCCATATAATCTTCATAATAAGATTCAGGTCTTGGTCCAGCACTTCTTGCTTGGTGAATACCTATGCTATAATCAATGCCATCAACAGTAACACTTGTCATTCTATTCTGTATCCAAAATTCAACTTCCTTCTCCAAAATGTCAATATTCTCCGACAACCAGGCGATATCTCCAGTTTCTTCGTAATATCTCTTGGCCATTTGACTCAGAACAGGCGGCTGTGATCGTTCGGCATAATACACTCTACCACCATTAGGTATGTGGCCGTATCGGTTCACTATCGATAGAAAATTGCCAATCATACCCTTAACAGTATCGGTCATTTCACTTGTGAGAAGTCCTTCGATGATCCAGTAACTGTCCCAGTAATAATATTCGCGAAATCGTCCACCTGGTATTATGAATCCGTTGGGGACGTAAATCAAGGAATGTTTCTCAGGATTTTCGTAGACGTCATCTTTGACTTTTTTACCTAGATCTTTCCATATTGCCACTATATTCTTCGTAAAGTTCTTGACTTCTTCATTTACGATTTTGGATACGAAGCTTGGTTCTGCCACGAAATCTGTCGGTATCCAATCATCAAGTTCACTTTCACTGACAAAATTTTTGTCTACAAATTCTTGAATTTGATCTATTGTGGGATTCTGATCTGTTAAAAAAAATCTGGTTTAGATTAAGCTTTAGTATATAATCTACAGTTTTAATTATATTTTAAGTGAGAAGTGGTCTACTTATTAAATTAATATTTTATGAGGTAATTATTAGGTGCGCAACTAAGTTCTCGCTGTTTTTCAACAGATGGCTCCAGTAGCAAGTGCTGGTCGATTGTGACATAACCAAAACGTCATGAACCAAGCTTAGACATATGGTTAACAAACCACTTTGACACATTAGTGACTTTGTTTTTGCGTCATATACTTTCTGTTGTGTGAAAATGTCTGATTTTGTGCCAAATAATCGTCATTTGCGAGAAGTGTTGCTTTTCTTCTTTCATTCGAAGAAAACGGCGGCTGAAGCGCATCGAGAACTCCAAAAAGTTTACGGAGATGCTACTCTAAGTGAAATAAGATGCCGTGATTGGTTCCGTCGCTTCAAAGACGGTGATTTCGATGTTGACGCAAAAAGAGCTTACTTCAGCATTAGAAGTTATCCACCAAGCCATTTCCCAGCGATTGCATTCGTTGGGAATGATTCAAAATCAAGGAACTTGAGTTTCTTATGATTTGAAGCCAAGAGACGTTGAGCGTCGTTTTTTCGCCTGTGAACAACTGCTCCAGCGGCAAAAAAGAAAGGGTTTTCTTTATTGCATCGTTACGGGTCATGAAAAATGGATTCATTACAGCAACTCAAAGATAACAAAATCATGGGGACTGCCCGGTCATGCTTTTACGTCGTCGGTTCGGCCGAATATTCACGCTACGAAGGTTTTGCTGTGTATTTGGTGGGATCAGGGCGGTGTTATTTATTATGAGCTGTTGAAACCGAACGAAACCAACACTGGGGAACGGTATCGAACTCAATTGATGGGATTGAGCCCAGCACTGCGCGAAAAACGGCCACAATACGAACAGAGGTACGAGAAAGTGATTCTATAGCATGACGACGCCCGGCCTCACGTTGCCAAACCCGTTAAAGCCTACTTAGAAACGCTCAAATGGGAGGTCCTACCCCACTCGCCATATTCCCCAGATATTGCGCCGTCCGGTTATTAGTTTTTCCGTTCGATGGCACATGGTCTGGCTAATCAGCAGTTGAAGACATCTCAAAATGGCTTGGTTCGTGGATAGCCTCAAAAGACGAACACTTCTACCGTGACGGTATTCGAGCTCTGCCGGAAAGATGGGAAAAAGTTGTCGCTAGCGATGGGCAATATTTTGAATGATTCATTTGTAAATATTTTTTCACAATAAAGTTGCATTTTCATAAAAAAAAGAGGGAGAACTTAGTTGCGCACCTAATACTAATAAATACTATCTTTTTTTGCAGACTTAAAATATCGAAAATACTGATTACGTATTTTTTATTGCGTTCCAATCTCATTTTGATGATGAATAAGCATTGCCTCCCTCTCTTGTCCACCACAAGAATGCATTCAACGACAAAGCGAGAACGCGTCTATCTCGCTGGTCGAGAACAAAGTTACTAGAGCGTATGTAGACAAACGCTTGCTAACTCGGCGATTTGCTGCATAAATGAACGTTAAAAGGAATCAGTCGAATGTTAATAACACCCTGTCTACTACATATGGTTTCGAGAATTCACTCATCTTCAGGTAGACTTGTGTTATTAACGAAGGATTCCTTCGTAGAGTTTATCGTATCTTTTCGGTACAGAAAAATAATGAATAACATTGAATTCCTCTCTCGTTCAACGCAAGAATGTATTTAACGAGTACTACGGGGGGAATCCTTCATTAATAACACAAGTCTACCAAAAGATGAGTGAATTCTCGAAACCATATGTAGTAGACAAGGTGTTATTAACACTAGAATGATTCCTTTTAACATTCATTTTGATGAAATGAAATACGTTCTTAAAAATGACTAGTGTTGTCGATTTTCACTATAACATTAAAAATCATAAAGCTAGAGAAGTGGTCACAAATTAAAAATACAGAAATACATACATATGTGGTGTTCATTTAAGAGCCAGTATATAGGAATTTAGACCGTTTTTCGATATTAACATTAATGTTGAATTTAAAATAAGAGTTTCAAGTGAGTAGAATAAAATACGTTAAAATGACTAATATTATTCGTATGGCCAGTTTATAATATGTTCAATCTTTTTAAAGTAGCTGAACAAAGGCTCCGACTACTGATTTCTTAAAAACATAAAAGACTTTGTTATCGAAATAAATCACTCACTAGATTCAGTATTGTTAACTAAAAGGTAAGTGGTCAAATACATAAAGATGACATAACACATACATAAAGATAACATTCATAGGTCATAATTTAAAGTAATCTCAATAATTCAAAAAAATTGAAACAAAACAATTGGGTTGGTTCGGTTATCTGATCGGAATGTAGTATGAGAACTTAGTGAAAGAAATATCGATGGCAGAATATGATAGAAAAGACCAGGAAAGTAAAGTAAGTAAAAATAACGGAACGAAAACAGTTGAAGAAGATTTGCAAGACAGAGCTCCTCGCCGCTTAACGATACAAGAGGGTCGGGATAATTAAAAGAAATGATGTTGTACGTTAAAGATTCATAAATTATTATTGCATATAATAATCCAATAAAATTGAAATTAAAATATTTTGATTTACACCTAGACGAAAACCTAATTTAATAATAATAATAATAGTTTATTATGCGTCCGACATTAGCCAGAATAGGCACGTGTAAAGTATATTGATTAAATAAAAAATAACTATAGATTTACAAAATAATAGTGATAATAATGTAACTATGCAGAATATACAGTTCCCGATATACATATCAATCTAGTTTGAAAGAAAATGTCATCGAAATATTTGTTTCCTTTCTTCAACATTTGTTACACTGGACTTCTAACTATAGCATTTGTTCTACATGTTGATGTAAAAAATGTTATACGAAGGATATCAGCACTAGCGATGCACGACGGGTATCCAATGAAACCAAGTTATGTTCACGCAACAATGACAGAAGACCGGTATTCCTACAAGGATATACACCTTATTTACCTTAAAACTAAATAATTTCAGAAGTCTACGCTGAATACTGAAAATTTATACTTGCGACTCATATACCATAAATAGGATTTCAAACTATTGAAGCGTATGCTGCAGACTAGAAACGTATTCTAGTCTACAGCATACCAGAGAACAATACAATTATTTGATCTCGTGATAGTTTCTCGCGTAATCATATATTTGGAATTTCTCAACAAACGTTGAGGAATCAATTTCACAGGTTGCAGATATATGGTCACTAAAAGCTAACTCTCTAACAAATAGAATATCTAAACGTTATCGCAGTATAGAACAAACACAATAATTGTTTTAGTAGTGTACTTTACCACTGGAAGAAAGAAAACTAACGAAAGTATGACTCGAAGATTTAGCTAGATAAGTTGAAGTATTTAGAAACGATAACTGACTCAAGACTTATTACTTATTATTTGTATACAGTAATTTGTAAATTTGCGTTTAGATAAGTCAAAAGTATGAAGGTATATTGTTATGGCAAGTTAGAAGACTCGAATTCACCGTTCTTCGTGGTCGAAGGGCGAAGACACATGCCCGGTTAGCATAAGAACACGGGTTCGAGCCTCTCGCGGATAGTAGATATTTTTCTATTCGATTATTTCGAATTCTTGATTGAATGTATAGATAGTATTGATGTTGTATGTAATTCACACTTTGGCCCGAAAAATAATCGAAAATTACAGCGCCATTTGTTGGTGGGAGACTGATGAATGTGTCAATCTTTCTCAATAATCTTTAAATATTTAAATTAAAATTGTGTTAAAAACGAAAAAAGTGCAATATAAATGCTTCGAATGCTTTAAATCATTCAGAGAAAGTAAAAGAATGCGGATTATCATAAACTTTAGATTTATTCAAACCATGGCCAAAGAAAATTTTGGAAAGTGTGTGCGATTTCGCATATTTCAAAGAATCTTTAGACATTGAAAATGGAGCTTGGAATACCAAAGAATATTTTATCACAGTTTATATGGAAAATTCGGCATTCAGAAGCTAATAGGGAGTTTATTTCAAATCTATTAAGGGTCGACTAAAAGTTGTCTCGGATTAAGTATTGCAATATCATTGAAGATGCTTGAAGAAATGAAAACATTTTAAAAATGCTCGTAAATAGTGATGAGACGTGGTGTTTATAATACGATCCAAAAACCTTGCACGAAAGTGCTGAATGGTGTCATCAGATGAACGAAATCTAAAATTATTTCTGTTGAAAGGGAATATTTAAAAAAATAAAATGATTATATTTTTGTTTTGGTTATTTTCGGGGCAAAGGTGTAGAACTAGAAGTAAAAAAATCATTCAATGTCAGTTGGTAAATTTTCTGAAAGTTAGATTGGATTTTGTAAGAAAAGATTGTTTGTAATCTTTAAGAGGCTTGTCCGAATGAGCATTCTTCTATAGTTACACAAGATAAATATTATTTCGTAATTAAATAAATAATTAACATAGTTTTCATTCCTAATATTAGTTACAATAAAAATCATTAACATTACCTATCGCATTATGTCCTTCGTTATCGTACATCTACCCTTCAATACCCATCGTTTTGTTGCCATTCTGACTTGATTCAAACTGAATAAGTAGATGACATTCAATCATTGTTTTGTGGGCATGAACGGACCTTGTTCATTTTCCCTACTATATACATTGTTTCTTTGTCACGAAAACATGAATAAAAACAATAACATAGTTTTCCATTGAGTTCATTGCCTTTGATGCGTTTTCACTATTATTACTACTGTTTTGTAAACTGTTAAATATCAGTCTATATCTAGTGGAAATAAATGACGTCCTCTATATTATACGAAATAAGTCTATTCTGTCGAACGAAAAACTCTGAATAAACAAGAAGGCATACTATTTCATAACTGAAAATAATTTAATTATAGTTGTTTATAGGTAAATATGTTGATACCTTAATAGATGAATTATACAGAGTGACTGGTTAAAACCGTTCGTTAGACGTGTAGTGAAAACTACTTTATATTTTTTGTTGAAAAGTTTAGGGTAATCATGTGGGCGAGCTCATTTTATATTCAAAGAAAATATTTTCGTGATGGTTTCACTTTCGGTTAAGCCGGAAGTGGCTACTAACTCGTGTATTATTTCAGACTTTCTTTCTTATATACTCAAATTCCACAATTTTAGAAATAATAACATTTTTTGGATATACTTGATTTTACATTATCATTATTATTATTTACTATAGCTCTGTTGGCACAGAAAATGATGATGTTTCTAGCATAAGTAGAAGATCTTTCAAGGTTTACTGCAATGCCTTTATTTTTGACAGATCTTTTACAGGGTGTTCGTAAAGTAGTGTGTTTTTAGTCGGTGTAATTTTAATGCATTATCCCATAATTTTGTTTATATTAGAATGCAGAATTTATTTTTACATCAACACGTAATAGTATTCCTTATACCTATTTTCAATCCTTTTCGTATTATAAAGTTTTTTGTTTATTTTTGTAGAATCAGCCACAAATTGCAATGATTGCTAATAGATAAGTGTGGAAATGACAGATAATATCAAAAATAAAGTTAACAGTTAGTTAGTCTATCTGTCGTTTCCCATTCCAAAGCTTTGCCCAAACCGTTGCAATTTTCTTTCGTCAATCTTTTCTATCAATGTTGCTGTTCCTAGACTGTCTCCTATTTCGGCATTTCTTATTTTATCTATTATTTATGTTCACTACTCTGTCCTTGACCAGTTGAATTTCTTCCTGGCATGTCTTTCCTTTTCTTTATGAGGCATATTTAACATTGTCGCTCCATGTGTTGCATGCTATAACTCCTTCTGTTTAGCCTAATCATTCCTAATTCCCATAGTCTCTTAGTTTGTCTATAGTTTTCTATCCTGCCTATATGTTCGAACTATCCCAATTTACTTTCTTCAATAGTTTTATTTCTAATTTGTCTGTTATTTAGGTATTTCTTAATTAATCTGTTCATGTTGATCAGTCGTCTGAAGTACCTCATTTCCAAAATGTTTACAATTTCTTTTATGGTTTACTAATAGTACCCAAATTGGAAAACGATAATTACTGATATATGGCTATTTTTAATTTATTCTATATTCATGGCGAATGTTATAAGATTATTGGCAGGAACTGTCGCATATTCAATGAGAGATACCCTCGTTTACCATCAACGAACAAGCCGATATTTAGAGAAATGGAATCAAATTTTATACGATTCGGTAATGTGAAATCTATTATGTCACGACCGAATAAAATTAATGTCATGCTATATTTCAGTCCTCCAGTACCAATCCTCATGGTTCAGTGAGATTCTAAATAAAAGATCTAAATTTATCCTATTATGCATTGCAGGAGATTTCGAACAAACATAAGACACATGATTATTCATTCACAACTGTATAAGAAATTTACCCTGAGTACAATGAAAGACACATACACACGAGGAGTTTCTAGTTTATTTACAAATTTGGGGTGCAAATTTGTTCGCTTAAATTTTTGCTCGTTCTGTTACTTACTTTTATTAATCTGATAACATTCTCTGTTAAATAAATTAAGCTCTCGTACACGATTATCTCATTTATTTATAACTTTATGGCAGGATCTTATGCATTTGAGTAAATGATTTTGACTTATGTGTCATTATAATAGCTATTTGTCAATAATAATTGCAATTAGTGACTTAGCTTACCAAAGTCAATAAAAAACTTACAGCACAAAAAGGATTGAAGTGAATGCTATTTATGTGTTGATGAAATAAATTTTCCATTCAAATACGACAAAAAATATACTACTGTGGGCAAAAAAAGTAAGACTTTTTAATTTAAATTTCGCGCGAAAACCCATTCCTCGAAATATTTTTTTTCTAGATTGGTATGACTGTCAGTGACATCTGTGCCAAATGTCACATCAAAATAATCATTAGTGTTTAGTATACGCTTGTCTTTCTGAAGTACAAAAAGAGCATTCGGCGATTTTTACAATGAGTGAAATTATTCAACAAAGAAGTTCCATTAAATTTTGTGTACGGAATCAAATTTCTGGTGCCGAAACGTTCAGAATGTTGCAAAAGGCCTTCGGTGGTAATTGTTTGTCGCGAGAAAGTTTTTTTGATTGGTACAAATTATTCAAAGAGAGTCGAGAACGCATTGATGACGAACCACGTCCAGGACGGCCATCAACATCAACTGATTATCAACACGTCAATAGAATTAAGGAATTGGTGCTTGAGAATCGACGATTAACAGTCAGAGACCTTACTGGCATCGTTTGAATATCGGAAGAATCAGTGAAAACCATTTTGAAAGATCATTTGGGCCTAAGAAAAGTGAAAGCACGATTTGTGCCAAAATCACTCAATTTTTTCGAAAAACAGCGTCGCGTTGACGTCTGTAAAACAATACTATCAAGGCAAAATGAAAGGCATCATAACTGGAGATGAGACTTGGATCTACGCTTATGACCCGGAAACAGACGATCAATCGGCCGAATATCGTATCAAAGGTGAGCCGAAGCCCAAAAAACCCCGTCAAAGCAAGTCAAAAATCAAGGTTATGTTGACAGTTTTCTTCGATTATCAAGGTGTGGTGCACTCCGAATTCCTTCCGACCGACCAAACTGTCAACAAAGAATACTATTTGAGTGTTATGCGTCGTTTGCGCAATGCTATTCGTAAAAAGAGGCCAGAATTATGGGCCGACAGCTCTTGGTTTTTGCACCACGATAATGTACCGTCGGATACTGCATTAATTCTTCGTGAGTTTTTCGCCAAATTTTCAACCAATATCGTGCCGCAACCACCGTATTCGCCTGATTTAGCTCCGTGTGAATTCTGGCTATTCAGCAAACTCAAACTACCGCTCCGAGGAAACCGTTTTGAGTCAACTGAAGACATTAAACGTGAATCGCTACGTGCATTGAAGGCTATTCCTGAAATTGACTTTAACAACTGTTTAGAGAATTGGAAGAAACGTTGGCACAAGTGTATTGGGGCCAAGGGGGATTACTTTGAGGGGGACGAAATAGATTTGAAAGAATAAATTAAGAATTTAAAAATTATGAACAAAGTCTTACTATTTTTTATGCCCACATTAGTATAATATTACATTGTATTTGAAAAAGTTTTAGTTGATTGAAGTTGCACTTACTCAAAACTACTTCGTGAACACCCTTTATATATTATGTATTTGTTAAAAATAATAGCATCAGAGTAAAGCTTGAGGAGTCTTCTGCTTGTGCTGCAAATACCATCCTTTTAGATGTCAAAATAACCATAGCAAATAATAATAATTACGATATAAAACCAAATCTTTCTAGAATATGTTATAGAATTCAAACATGCAATAAAAAGTACATCCTTTCATTTAAAATATTTTCTTTGAATAGAACATAAGTCTTCCTACTTATCCTAAAAGTTTTAGGAAAAGAAAATAGTACTTCTAACTCGTTTAACGTATGGTTTCAACCGTATGGTTTCAACCAATTGTCTTGACTATGTTAGCTTGTTTCATATAAATTTTCTATTGCATTTTTACGTACATTTTATAATTTCGTTCTTTATTTATGGAGAAGTTGAACTTATTGAAAATAGGATAAACTAATGACTAGAATAATGGCGACTAATAATGTTCTGCGCTCTGTCATATACATATATTCCGTTCCAAAACCATTCCCCAATAATCGAAAATTGAATTTTACAGTACAATAATTAGACCAATAATATGCTGTGAATGTGAGTTATGGATCATAATCGAAAACTTATAATAGATTGCAGGTGCTTGAAAAAAGAATACTGAGGAAAATCTTTGATCTGATAAGTGATAAACAAACATGGGGTAGAAGATGCCATCAAGAACTTTATTAACTATCTCAAGAAAAGACTTAGAAATCGCTAAACTGTAGAGAATGAGATAGGCTGGTTACTTAGTGCAGATGGAGGATAGGTTGTCAAAAGGGATACTAGGCGGCAGAAGGCAGAGCAGAAAATCGAAGGGGAGGCCACGAAGATGATGGAAAAACAAGATGACTTAGGGCGCGCAAGAATTGACAGGGGTCAAAGCTTAATTTGGACTGTAGCGCAATTGGAGATAGAGACCCGTTCAAATAAGAAGACAATTATCTACTATTAAAACTTCGGAACAAAAATTTGGTGAACAACGAAGATCAACTAATAGATATTTTCTTTGAATAGAGCACAAGTCCTCATACTTATCCTAAAAGTTTCAGGAAAAAAAATAAAGCAGTACTCCTACTTCGTCTAACGAACAGTTTCAACCAATCTTCTTGTATAGTTTGACTAGCTTGTTTCGTACAAACTTTCTATTGCATTTTGACGCACACGTACATTTTATATTTTCGTTCTCTATTTAAGAAGAGGCTGAACTTATTGAAAATAGCCGATGAAAGGGAGGCAATATGACATCGTTAAGAAGGTTCAAGTGACAGTAACCGCAACACAGTAATCACAGTATTCCAAAAATCGTTTTAGGAAATTCATTAAGCGAACTAATTGGCTCTGCTATATCAAAACTCAGGGAGAGTATGTTGATGAAGTAAATAACCAATTATAATTGTCCCATGTTTTAATTTATATCAAAGGTTCGGTTTCGACAGAGCATGTATATATGTAATTAATTATATATTTAGCATACATATTTGCCTAACGTACGAGGCGTGGTTAAAAATTAAGAGCTAATTATTGATAAAATGAAAACAATTGAAAAAAATGAGTTTATTAATGATTTTAAAAGTCTACATATTTACTTTTTTTTTATTTTTTAATTACCATGTCGTTCCAAACACTTTTGACATCGAAAAACAAGTTTTACCAAACCTTTTACGCAAAATTCTGCCGTCTATGATTTTAGCCAGTTTTGCTCTGGAATTTACAATTTTTCACTTTTCCCAAAATGTTTAGACGCAAGCCAGTTCTTGAAATGTCAGAACCGATGGTAGTCGCTAAGTGCGAGATCGAGACTATAAGGAAAATTATCAAAAATTTCACATCTGAATTTTTGAATTGTTTCACTGCATACAGCCATGTGTGGACATGCATTTTCGCGAAGAGAAACAATTTTTAAGTTCAGCTTTCCTAGCCGTCTGTTTTTAATTGCAGGACGCAGTTTAGAAGGTATGTCACACTAGATTTGTGATTTAGTTTTTGTTCTAGGTTATATAAAAGCAATCAAAAGCACACATTTTGATCCAAGAATGCAATTGTCATGCCTTGAGATTGGATTTGTTTGCTTCTTTTCAGTTTAGATGAATTGGTATTCCGCCACTGCATAGATTATTGTCTTGTCTAAGCATTGACGTACGAAATCCACGTTTCAACACTAGTAGTGATATGGGAAAGAAATTCGTGTAGGTCTCTGTTTAAAGCAATCGAAAAAAGTACGTGCAAATACCATTCTGTTATCTTTGTGAGTATCTATTAGCACCTTCGGCACCAATTGTGTATACAGTTTTCAATAGCTTAGACTTTCAGTCACGAACGTTGTTCAAACTTCTGAAAATTCTAGAAAATTTGCTTATTGGCTAATAGCGACTTTTGTTGTTACCGGAACGATCTTCTTTAAACTTGAGACCTTACTTTACTTTCACTCAGTGCGGCAGGTCCATATGTTTCATTCGCAATTGAATTTCAACATTATATCTTCTTGCGTATAGAAATTTAATCACTGATTGAATTTTACAACTGAAGAAATTTATTATTACCGCAATTATTTTTAACACAATGTCTTACAAGGGTACACAATAATCAACTGACGGCAATGTGGAAGTTACATTCCCAACAAACTAGTTTACGATACTTCAGTATTGTGGTATTGTTAATCAGTTTTTATACGTGATCAGCCGTTAATTTTGAAACGGACCTCGTACATACGGGGCTAAAATTTTGGGATGTGACGACACTCGAATGACTGATATTTGTCGTATACAAATTCGCAAATTTTGACATTTTTGCAATTAAAGAAAAGTTATAGGTTGGAAAGATATTGTGGCCTGCGATTGCGTCATACCAAGCAATAAACGAAAAATTGATTTAGATCGTGTTTTCAAGTAATATTTTTTTTATTTTCGACTCAAAAAAAGTGAAAATGATCTAAAAATTTCTTTCGTTAATGAGGAGCTTTGAAGAACAACTATGGTGGTATCAAGAATTTGATCCTAATAATCTAAGTGATGGATTTTGTGAAGGTTGGCCACTAAAACCAAAAGCAGCGAGAAAATGTAGATGTTATACAAGAAATGATAATCGCAGACCTCGTCACGTAAAAGGAAATTCAGTCATTCTTGGCCATGGAGACATGAAACAAATAAATCAAATTTTACATGGGTAAGTGTAGAAAAATATATTCACCTTGGGTTCTACACAATTTAATTGAAAGTCGAAAAAAAACTAGTGTCGAATGGTGTAGACATAACCCAGATAGATCGAATTTGGTATGACGTTGTTAATTGTGCCGAAAATTGAATTTATATTAACCTTAAAATAAACAACGATCGGTTATTTTCATGTTTCTAGATATAGGATAACCAAGAAAAGGCGTTTGCTATCGTAATGTTTCGAAGAAGACGATTGCTTGATTTTGTGGAAAACTGGACACGTGGCTACTATTCCTTTAGAAGACCTCAAAACTGTGTATACTGATTCGTATATCATCATCCGTTTAACAGAGGTTTTCTTTGAAAAGCAACTAGAAGTCGTTGTATCATTAATCTGGTACGTAGACTCTGTGGTCGTGGTCCATACTATCTTCTTCTGGGCTTCCAGGGTGGAACCGCGTCGCTGCTATAACAGCCGACGTTTCAGTGCAACAAACAGTAGCAGTAATTGAGCCCTGAAGATGTCCCATACTAGTGGGTACGAAACGTCGGCAGTTATACCAGTGACGCGGTTCCAGCCCGGAAGCCCAGAAGAAGATAGTTGTATCATTCTTCGTCAAGACAATACAAGTTGGCATACCGCATAACAAACAATGTATTATTTGACCAGTCGAAATGTGGAATTAATATTTCATCTTTCGTATACTCCTGATTTAAGTTCCAATGATGTTATATTTCTAAAAATAAAGAGTCACTTAATTTGGTACGTAGACTTCCGCGGTCGTGGTCCATGCTATCTGCTTCTGGGTTTCCGGGCTGGAACCGCGTCACTAGTATATCTGCCGACATTTCGTACCCATTTGTATGGGACATCTTCTGGGCTGAACTACTGCACTGAAACTGCAGTTTCAGTGCAGTAGTTCAGCCCTGAAGATGTCCCATACAAATGGGTACGAAACGTCGGCAGATATACTAGTGACGCGGTTCCAGCCCGGAAACCCAGAAGCAGAAAGAGTCACTTGCTTGGTCAACAACAGGAGATGCAGTTGAAGCACTTAAAAATGAAATCTAAAGTGTGCTATTTTATGAATGGAAAAATGCTATGAAAATTGATTTATTCGCATGAAGAAAGGCATTATTTCTGACTTCAAAAAATTATTTTTTAAATTCTAGATATTAAATCTTAGGAGCAGCCCTCGTACAGTAACGATATTTAAGATCACCCCACAGAGTTTGACAGTTTAATGTATGCATACGACATGAGTCAATATTTAAATGAATGAACGTCTGTTTAGTTAATTTTTGCCCTGCGCGGTTTGTGCTTAATAAGATAATCTAATAGAGAAATTAAGACCGTTACACGCGAAAGATACTGTATCCGTTGCTTATTTATATCAGAACGATAAAAATTTATATATTTTAATAGATGAAGCGATATAATAAAAAATAAGTACTTGAATGATGACGATATGACCCTTATCGGACCAATAATTGTTCACGTAATGTCCATCGTGTGGGTTCAGTTATTCCAATTTTCATCAAGATTCTCAACAGCGCGAAATTTGTGTAAATTATCCCGTGTTTTTATAAAGAATTTAGTAGATTAATAATTGTGTGGGTAAGATCACAACCCACAGCAATTTCCGTGTTAATAATAATGATGACACGTTAACCAGAAACAATTATCGAAATTAAAATTTTCGTGGTTTAATAAGTTGATCAATTATCGCGTTGTAATTGTTAATAGGGCAGGTGTGCTTTTAACAATTAAGATAAATGATGATTTATGTTTCGGTGAACGACATTATCAATATCTAATGTTATTATATTAAATCGACCTCACAAATTGCCATATACGATTTTATATATATAAAGCAAACATTTTGGATATGACCTTGAATAAATTCACCATTGAAACTAAATAAATCAGTGCCTGTTATTGTTTCGGTTTTGTTAAATACAAATACGAGTTCGGTAATTTAGAAAGGCCGTAAATTTGAATAGTCAAATATTAATTACGTATTTGTTTTCATCTAAGCTATGTACATATGCATGTATAGTGTATAATTAAAAAATATTTTTCATGTACGAAAGCGGATTAGTAATTAGTGAGTGTAGATAAGAAAATACAAATTTTTTGGTAAAAATGATTCTATTTTTCAACGTATTTTTTTTAAATTCAATAGATTCCACGGATATTCAAGTTTTTTCATTCATTCACAGAAATTAAGCTTCATCAAACTGTTCGAAACATGCGTTAGTTTCAGTCATTATCTATTCATTTAATCTAAATCTAATACCAGTGAATCAAGATTACAAGTTATTGAATTTTTGCAATTGAAACAGTCGAACGTGAATACGTGCATTATCTTGAAGAAAAAGCACACGTTTCTTCTTTAAATGGAGGTCCTTTGCATCGTATTGCACCGTTTAATAATTCCACTGCAGTCAGGATCAGTATTATTTCGATTGTTGCTTTATTTCGGGTGTATAATGGGTATCCAGCTTATTATTCGATGACAAAAGTCTTTCGGGTTATATCTTACTTAACATTGGTAGTTGAGGGTTGAAATGCGTTCTTGTTTCGTGTTTGGAGTTCATATTCAACAAATACTGCACCCATTTTGCACATAACTTTTTTATCCTCAACTCAAGAAAAATCGAAATCACTGATCCATTTGAAATGTATAAAGTCTGTTACCTCATGTAATTTTATTCGACGGTCATCTAGCATGTATTTTTTTGGAGCGTTCACTGTGCTCTTCATCAAATATACTCGTCCGGACCCGGTTGAACTCAGATGGCCATCGTTTAACGGTTGTAACCGATGAAAGTATTAATGTCCGTCAACAAACTTCAGCTCAGCATTTATTTCATCATTTGTTCTTTTCTTTAAAGATAAGTACTTAATCACTTTTGAGTCCTCCACTTTTTCTATGTCTCAAAACATACTAAAAACTGAAGATAAATTTGATGGAGCCTGTGATTGATTAACTTAAGCACTTGAGGTTATAACCCCTTTCCACATTAATTTTCGTATTCTGAATACGTATTTCGACAACTAACTTGTCATAATTCGCAGATAATTAAACATTCCGTACACGATCTGTATCGTCGAAAGCCTAAACGCACAGAAAACTACTAAAAACTGTTCATTTTCTATTCGAATAATAAGTATTTTTACGATAGAAATGAACGCAAATTTTGATAGTTATTAGGTGCACAACTAAGTTTTCGCTGTTTTTCAAGAGATGGCTCCAGTAGTAAGTGCTGGTCGATTGTGACATAACCAAAACGTCATGAACCAAGCTTAGACATATGGTAAACAAACCGCTTTGACACATTAGTGATTTTGTTTTTGCGTCATATACTATTGGTTGTGTGAAAATGTCTGATTTTGTGCCAAATAATCGTCATTTGCGGGAAGTGTTGCTTTTCTTCTTTCATTCGAAGAAAACGGCGGCTGAAGCGCGTCGAGAACTCCAAACAGTTTACGGAGATGCTGCTCTAAGTGAAACAACGTACTGTGATTGGTTCCGTCGCTTCAAAGACGGTGATTTCGATGTTGACTACCGTTCGCGCGAAGGAAGACCAAAAACCTACGAAGACGCTGAATTGGAGGCATTGCTCGATGACGATCTGTGCAAAAAGAGCTTGCTTCAGCATTAGTAGCTACCCGCCAAGCCATTTCCCAGCGATGGCATGCGTTGGGAATGATTCAAAAACAAGGAACTTGGGTTCCTTATGATTTGAAGCGAATAGACGTTGAGCGTCGTTTTTTCGCCTGTGAACAACTGCTCCAGCGGCAAAAAGGGAAGGGTTTTCTTCATCGCATCGTTACGGGTGATGAAAAATGGATTCATTACAGCAACCCAAAGATAACAAAATCGTGGGGACTTCCCGGTCATGCTTCTACGTCGTCGGTTCGGCCGAATATTCACGCTACGAAGGTTTTGCTGTGTATTTGGTGGGACCAGGGCGGTGTTATTTATTATGAGCTGTTGAAACCGAACGAAACCATCACTGGGGAACGGTATCGAACTCAATTGATGCGATTGAGAATGACAGAATGACAACGCTTCGGCCTCACGTTGCCAAACCCGTTAAAATCTACTTAGAAACGTTCAAATGGGAGGTCCTACCCCACCCATCATATTCCCCAGATATTGCGCTGTGCGATTATTACTTGTTCCATTCGATGACACATGGTCTGGCTAATCAGCAGTTCCGCTCATATGAAGACATTTCAAAATGGCTTGATTCGCGGATAGCCTCAAAAGACGAACACTTCTACCGTGATGGTATTCGAGCTCTGCCAGAAAGATGGGAAAAATTTGTCGCTAGCGATGGGCAATATTTTGAATTATTCATTTCTAAACATTTTTTCACAATAAAGTTGCATTTTCATCAAAAAAACAGCGAGAACTTAGTTGCGCACCTAATATATTTTGAAAGATTACCAAGTTGAAAAACAAAAGGATTTCTTTATTAGTGTTGCCTTCTTGCATTAGGCTCAATAATAATTGATGCGGCTCCGTATTACATAAGACATGCGAGGAGAAAAAAAATTGTTAATGGGCGATGAAATATATTGTTTTGATATAGGTGGGAGTATAAATAGAATTTTAGTTGACTCAATTGGAAACGTAATGTTTGATTATTTTTAATGTACAAATTTTATATAAATAACGGAATATGTAAGAACATATTTAGTTGTTAATAATTATTTTATTATTGTATTCACGTAATATAATAAAACGTTCATGAATAGATTATTTCTTTTCTGAATTTGAAAACTAGAAATTTGGTAATAATCTATAAAAGGTAAAAAACCCTTACCACATTAATATTTGTATCACGGATGCGTGTTTCAACAACAAGTTGCCATCATCAGCAAATATTAAGCACTGTAAGCACAGCATAACATAACATAAAACAGAGGGTAAACGATATAATCAAGAACTTTATCAACTGTCTCAGAAAAAACGACTATTTAGAAATCGTTAACTGTGGAGACTGATATAGGCTGGTTACTTGGTGCGGATGGAGGATGGTAGGTTAATAAAAGGGATCCTAGCGGGCAGAAGACAGGGCAGAAAATCAAAGGGAAGACCGCGAAAACGATGGGAAATGAGGTATCTTAGGATGGGCAAGGATTGATGGGGGTTAGGGCATAGAGAATAGTGGCTCTTAATAATAATAATAATAGTAATAATATTCTTTAGTGCCCAACAGTTACGTAGACCATTTACAGGACATAATGCACTTAAGAATAAAATTAAAATTGAAACAAAAATAGGTGCAGTTAATGTACTAGAAATAAAAATAAGAATCCAATTAACAAGAAAAAATATATACACACTTATAATAATGTAATCCAAGTCATATAAAAAAAAACTGAACTAACAATAATAGATTCAAATTAACGGAAGGGATCCTCGTATAATACATTGGCATTTCCGGACATATGTACCAATGGAGCCCTGTAGAGAAGATTGGTTCTTGTCCTAGCTGTTGAGAAGGTTGTCGATGATCTAGTGTCAAAACTAGGCACGAGGAAATCAACCTGGGACAACAGCACAGAAGAATCAATAAAACTATTTATTAATTTACAAAGAAAACCGTCACTAGCTTTCTCCCTGCGTATACCAAGAGAATTAAAATTGTGCCTAGCAAACAGACACTCATACGTCGAACCAAAGGCAGGATAATGACCATCAATCCTGTAGGATAAATATTTGAGGAATCTCTTTTGAATACTCTCCAGGAGTAACTGCTGGTAATGGTAAAGCGAGTACCACACAATTGAAGCATATTCCAATCTGGACCTTAAGCGATGGTATTGGAGGTACGCGCTAAAGGAAGCGAAAGTTCAATTTAGACTGTAGCGCAATTGGAGATAGAGACCAATTCAAATAAGGAAACAATTTATCTACAACTAAAACTTCGAAACAAAAATTTAATGCACAACGAGGGTCAAACATTCTGGTAAATACAAACGGAAAAACTTAATTCACATAAAAGCAATTAGAAATGTTAAAAATTGATCGTAATAAAATGTAAAAGAAATGTATTACTGAAAGCTAATTTTAAAATTATTACAAGATTTATGAGAAAATGGTAATTACGATCGTATGAGTATATACGTATTGAATCAGGAAGTAGGATATGCAAAGATAATAGGGACTAAGCGAAAGAAAGTTAGAGTAATTTTGTTGTAAAAAATAACCGTGAAAAGTATTTTTTGGCGTGAAAACAAATTGAGATAAACGTATATAGAACGAAATGGTAAAAACTCTTTCAAAAATGTGTAAACATAAGAGAAATTTTACATCGAAAAAGAGGAACAATTTAGGCAGATGCCTTGACGAATTTGACGGTGAATGGATTTTAATATTAAAATAGAACAGTTTTCGAGTTTGTTTGAAGGGTAGAATTTTGAAAGATTATTTCATATAAAACAATTGAAGTGTTGCTTTTACGAACTAATTTATAGTTTAATAGTGTTTACTTTTATTTATTTTTTTTGAATACAACATTGTATTTAATAAGGCAAACAATTACGTTTCAAGTTATAAATTATATCACGACCAATAGTAATTAAAATCAGTGTTGAGAACAATATAATGAAAAGTATGTAACGTAAATAACCTCAAATTTACGATGAAATATCTGAACAATATAGTGTGTAAGTACATACATCTCTCTGAATTGCAACTGTAAAACAATGGACATCTGAATTTAAGTGTGTCCGGACCGGTATATTTTGTGAATGAGGCAGCGAACGCCCAAAAGACGTGTGTATATTCATAAATTATAAAAAAAATACATTATATGGTGCTAGATGACCGTGGAATAATACAGAGGGTGCTAGGAAAGTTTTGCAATATGAAGCAGCAATGAATCGTAGGAAGCTGCTTGTTGCTGCATGTTGAAACATGTTCATACGTGCATAGTCGGCGCCGTGCCATGTCGATGGGCTCAGTTATTCATGAGCAGTGAGAGTGTAAAGTGCTTGCGATGGCATCGTGGTCGCGAAATGAGATAAGGGCAGTTTTGTGTTATAATTTCGTGCGTAGTTTAAACATAGACCAGTGCTTCGAAGAAATGACTCTTGCAGTAGGTGATGTTTGTGCACATCGCATAACGATATTCAGGTAGTATAGAGAATTCCAAAGGGGAAATTTAACTGTGGAGGATGCTGGGAGGCTGGAAAGGCCACGAACGTTAGTTACGGAGGAAAACGTTACTACTGTGACGAAAATGCTTAGCGAGGACAGGTGAGTGACCTACCAACAGATAGAGGGTACTTCAGGCCTAAATGCACTAGCAATTCGTTCGATTCTGCGTGATCATTTGCACGTGAAAAAACTTTGTTCTCTCTGGGTCCCGCATCGATTGACTGAAGAGTAGATGACACAACGTGTGACTTGGTGCCGGGAGATGCTAAAAAAGTTTAATAAGGGACGATCGCGGTATGTGAGCAATATCGTGACAAGTGACGAGACTTGGCTGTACTATTACGATGTGCCGACCAAAGCTCAAAACAAAGTTTGGGTTTTTGATGATGAGGACACACCCGTCGTTGTCAGAAAATGTAAAGAAGAAAATGATGTATTTTTCAAATTGAGTGGAATTGTGGAACGCGTCGTTTTGAACACACAGAAGACAGTCACAGCTAAGTGGTATATTGAACAGTGCCTGCCTAAAGTCATTGGATCTATGAAGAACCTGCGCCCAAAGTCAAGAATGGACACCTGGTTTCTCCATCACAATAATGCTCCGGCTCACCGCGCCAAAGCCTGCACCGAATATTTGACCACGACAGGATTGAAACTTCTTGAGCACCCTCTCTACAGTCCAGATCTTGCTCCTGTGACTTTGCACTGTTCCTGCAAGTGAAAATGAATCTAAAAGGTAGGCGGTTTTCCAGTGATGAGGACCTTCTGCGGGCTTGGGACAACGAATGTGCTTACTCCCTAGTGAAACTTGGCAGAGCTGGTTTAAAGATTGGTTTCGGAGGATGGAGAGGTGTATTGAGTGTAGAGGAAATTACTTTGAAAAAATTAAATAAACAAAGCTGTATTGCAAAACTTTCCTAGTACCCTTTGTATTTGTGTTAACTGTAAGTTCCAAACGTCAACAAGAACGTATTTTAGCCCACAACTTACCATAATTAATTGTAAATTTGTATAAATATACTTAGCATATGTAAGATCTGCTTGATGATGGGATAGTTTTTCAAAGAAAATGGTTATTTTTTTTGGCTTATTCAAATTTTAATCAATTTTGCGACTTTTTGTACACAGTATTTAATCAAATTTATATAAGTAGTATAGGGGTGAGAAAATTTTAAAGATAATTTTGCGAAAAGTATTTTCAATGTTCGTCGTAAATAAATAATTTCTATTCTTTAGCTCAAAGGAATGAAATGTATCTTTAATCTTCCTTTCACCTTTCTTATTGCATCTATGTCCTTCCAAATTATTTTTATATTAGAAACATGTATTCTAATACCACTGTTTCTATTTTTATTTGACTAACAAATACTTGTTTTTTTTTCAATAAAATGTTAACTATTTGTGGCGTGTTAAAAGCATTATATACCCTAATCCAAAATACTTCTAATGGTGAATAGTACTGTAGATGAAACCTGGATATCTAAAAAGGTAAAAGAAAAGAAGAGGCCTTATTTAAAGAAGAAATGTGTGCTTTTTCTGCGTGATTATTGTATGTGTTCACATTTCGACTGTTTCAATGGCAAAAACTTATGAACTACATTTCAAACTGGTTCGGCATCCAGCTCGTTCACTGGATTTGCTCTCTTCAGACTTTTGCTTCTTCGGAAACTAAAAACTTGACTCGGTGATAAGAAATTTGGTTCGAAGCAAGAGATAACCACTGAAACTAACTCATATTTTGAACGGTTTGATAAAACTTACTTTTTTGAATGTATGGAGAGTCTCGAATATTGGTAGTTTGGATGTAATGTATTGGAGACAGAATACCGTACGTTGAAAAATAAAATTTTTTCCGAAAATGTTTTCTTGTTTCGACTTACTAATTACTGATTCTTCCTCATATTTATGTATCCAGTTACTAAAGTTAGTTATCTAAATTAGTTTACAAACCTTATTTCTTATTTCTTGATATCTTAATGGCAAAGCACCTGCCTGGTAGGCAGTGGACAGGGGTTTGTGTAAAAGTGTACAACAGTAGAAATGCGAGCATAAGGTCGCTTACGCGGTGCGATCAAAAGTATGTCTGACCAAATGTGGCTTTTACAGACTTAGAAATAACTAATACAAATGGGAAATTAATGGAGACAAGTAAAAATATTGGTAATAACAAAAAAGAAAAATTGTGATCGAGCGATCAAAATTAACGACTATGAGAAAACGTGGTAATATAAATCTAATTAAGGTGTTACGGGCACGTAACAATTAATTTACGCATTATCTTGAAGATGGTATATACAAATTAAATTATAAAATTTAATAAAATATAATTTAATAGAATAAATTCATTTCATGCAAAATTGTGTATTAAAAATAATAATAATTTGAGATAGCAATTTATATATATATATATATTATTTAATTACTACTACTGTTATTGGAATGTATGTGCATATATAACATCTGTATATAAATAAGTTATTCTGAGCTTTTGAAAAAGGCATTTATCTGTTAGAGTAATTTGTTCTTTGCAAGTAAATTATGTAAAAGCCACTTCTGCACTTTTAGTATCAGATAAAACTTTGCTTTGAGATAGGTTCCATAAAGTTGCAATTTAAAAATTAATATTGCAATCTAGATGCCTATGTTATACTCTTTGAGATGTTCTATGAAGTTTTACTCACCTGAATCGTTCATCATTTGATAAAAGTTGTTAAGTGTTGTCGAAACATCATTAACCATACTTTTATCAACGAACAGTTTTGAATCCTCTTCTAGTCTTGCCATTTGAACTGTATGTAATAAATTTCCTTGACAATACACCGGGCTATCACATGATGGTGGTAAGGCTTCTTTCACGTGCCATTTGTGACAGGCGAGCGCGCAAGTAGTGTACATCCAAACAAGGAACAGTGCAGATGTCATTGTTGCGAAACTATGAACACCAACACAAAACGCCAACTGACTGGAAGTTTAAATTGTCCCTATTATTTATGTGAGTGTTACTATCTACAAATTATATCACTGATTTTAATTGGCAGATAAGTTCCTCTCAGTGTGCGCGCATGTGTTTGCACTTAGCGGTTTTTCCCACTACGATTGTTTTCAAATGAAAAACAATGTTGTATTGCAGCTGATCGCCGGTTAAGAGAGAAAAATCAGTTATAAAATATAGTAATTATATAGGACACTTTGTTAAGTCAAATAATCTCATATTAATATACTTTCATATTTTTGGAAATGCAATAAAAACAATGTCATAAAATTAAAATTGTTTCTGTAATTTTCTGAAATTGTTGTGCAATGTTTAATTGTCTTTTAGATTTTTGTATAGGTCTACCTAATGTTATTCGTCCGATGGCTGTTTACTTTATTATTTTAATATGGATTAGTGAGATAAGATACGATACAAACATTTCGTGAATGCTAAATTAGGGCAACGTTTCATATTCTATATATCATAAAATAACTAGAGGAATTAATTAATAAAGTATTAATTATTATGAATTTATTAGATAAAATTAAAATCCCGATCAATTAAAAAAGAACGTCTTCATATTTTGTTTAGATAAGTGGTTTAGATTTTGTATCATGAATTGAATATGAAACAGTGATGTACGAAATGGGTGTTGCATTGGTTGACTATAGATCACAAACGCAAGCGCCACATTTCAATTATGTTTCAATTTAGCGAAGTTACGATATAATCTGGGAGACCTTTTGCTCCGAATAGTAACGATTAATGAAGCCTGGTTGCATTATTGTACGCCCGAAATAAAGCAGTAATCGAAAACATGAATTGAGACTAGCACAAGTACTCCCAAGAAGGCAAAAACCATACATTCAGTCGCGAATCTTTTGGAATTGCAGTGGGGTTCTTCTTGTCGGTTATCTTTAAAAAGGTAAATAACGATGCATCCCTTTTAGATTGATTACATGATGCAATACAATACAAAAAAAATTACTTGAAGAAGAAGCGAGTCAGTGCTCTTTCCAGGATAATGCACACTGTGGCTGTTTCGAAGACAAAAAATTCATGAACTACCATTTCTTGTTGCTTCCACATCTAGCTTATTCCCTGGATTTGGTTACGTCACACGTAAAAATCTGAATACTTTATTTCGATAACAAAAGATTTGGATCGAATGAGGTCACTAAAAGTATCACATATTTCGAATAGTTAACGCTTAACTTTCTGAATGAATAAAAGAATTTGAATATCCGTGGACTAAATATAAAGGGCTACGAGGAGAATATGTTGAAAAATAAAATATTTTTCTGTCAAAACGTTTGTGCTTTCTTGTTTAGGTTCACTAATTACTGATGCGCCCTCGTATATTAGTTTTCGTTTAAATAGGTACTAGGCGTTTTAAAATGAAGTGTATAATTATTCAAGTATCCAAAAGTTATTACCTCAAACTAGGATGAAACTCGCCGAACGTACATTAGTGGATGTTCGTTAACAAATTATATGGCAAGGAATTGTAGTGTTATATAATATACAGAATTCGATAGTCTGAGTGCCATCTATGTACCAGATTGAGAATATTTCACTTCATCCCCGTATTCTATCATATTGTACATTGTTTAAAATTTGGGTAGAAAGACAATGTCCTGTATATCCTTCAGATTCCTTTAGATACATTTTTTACACATTAATAGTAACACCAATTCTCCAATAGTTAGAATTAGTTTCTATGCTTCTTTATGTTTTTCTTGTACAGCATAATATCAAAAATCATGTACTTACGTACTTTCTAATTTCTAATTTTTTATGGTTTTTTACAGTATCTGAAGAACGAATGTTCGAAGACAAATCTTATTGCATTAGCTCAAGTAGGGGGTTAACGGATAAGAGCGGTAAGTGTCTTATTATATTCACTTATATTTTTTTATTTCGCCTTTATATGAGTTTTTTTGTACTAATTGTTGTTATTATAATATACAGAACCGTGCAACTGAATTATAGCCACTTCTGCTTTATATATATATATATATATATATATATATATATATATATATACGTATATATATAAGGTTTACAATAGGGATGATATGATTTTCATTTCGGCCATTTGTAATATGTCATGATCTGTCATTTTTTTTCATTGTATTCAGTAGTGTTTACAATTTCATCATGGAGAGATATACGCAAGAACAACGTTTACAAATTATTCAGTTTTATTATCAAAATAATCGTTCTCCAATTGCAACTTTTCGTGCGCTTTTGCCATTTTATGGTTGTAATAATCGTCCAAGTGTGCTCGCTATTCGTCGAATTGTTAAAAATTTTGAGGTTACATTTTCTTTACATAATTTTCAAGTGCCAATAAGACAAACAACCGCTCGAAGTAATGCAAATATTGCTGCCGTTCAGGCAAGTGTTACTGAAGACCGTAATTTGTCGATTCCAAGACGTTCTCAACAATTGCGACTGTCTCAAACCACAACCTGGCGGATTTTGAGAAAGGATTTGGGTTTTCATCCCTATAAAATTGTTCTCACTCAAGAACTGAAGCCATTGGACCACGTAAACGTCGTGAATTTGCTGATTTTGCCTTGGAACAACTTGAAAACGATAACGATTTTTTTAAGAAAATCATCTTCTCTGATGAGGCTCATTTTCATCTAGATGGTGTGGTAAATAAACAAAACTGTCGATTCTGGTGCGAAGAAAATCCACAAATTATTTATGAAAAACCATTACATTCACCTAAATTTTGGTATGGTGGAATCATCGATCCGTACTTCTTTCAAAATGAAGCTGGTAACACTGTTACTGTTAATGGAGAGCGGTATAGATTAATGATAACCAACTTTTTATGGCCGACATTGGAAGAAGTTGACCTTGACAACATTTGGTTCCAACAAGACGGGGCTACGTGCCACACAGCAAATGCAGCAATAGAATAATTGCGAGAAAAGTTTGGAGATTCGATTATTTCAAGAAATTGTGTTATTGAATGGCCTCCAAGAAGTTGTGATTTAACACCATTAGACTATTTCTTGTGGGGTTATTTGAAGTCATTGGTCTATCGAAATAAACCAGACTCTCTTCAAGCTTTACAAGTCAATATTGTACGTGCCATTCATGACATACGACTAGATTTAGTGGAAAAAGTGCTAGAAAATTGGGTTCATCGAATTCGTTCCTGCAAAAGAAGTCGTGGAGGCCATTTGAATGACGTTTCATTTAGACCTTAATCGTATCGATTGTACTTCACATTAAATAAAAAACTTTTGAATTTTCTTAACAATAAGTGTGTTTTTTTAAAGAAATCATATCACTCTTATTGGAAAGCCTTGTATATATATACATATGTATATGTGTATATAAAAATGAAAATTTATATTAAAAAAATATCTAATTATTTATACTAATATTTTTTCTATTGTGTTAAGAGTAAACCTTGGCACTGGTTATACAATTTTTATTATCCTAACCGCCACCAGGTATCCCTTATTAATCTTATTAACAATAGGGAGATTTACGGGTCATACGAAGGGATACTGTTACCTACATTTCGTTACCTTGTGTCTATCGTTGCATATGTTAAGTGAACGTTTTTAACAGTTCTAGATATTTGTTAAATTTTAAATTATTTTATACGTTTTATATCATTTTAAGAATAAAATTTCTTTTTGTGTTGTGCGTGCAGTGTTTTTAAACAATGGGAAGACATGAAGATATTTCAAATAAAAAAACGATCGCAATAGGGACTCTGTAGAAAATAGGAAACTTTTCTCATCGGGAAATAGCAACGAGTGAATGTGTTTCCTATCATACAGTGGAGAGGGTAGTGAAATAAGTGCAAGAAAATCATCTGCGTTGACCGGGCGTATTGGATGCCCAGGGCTTTCAAAAATCACAAAATGCAAAAATCGTATTCTCATCAAAAAAAAGTTTGGAAAATCGACAGCGACCTCTTAGAGAAGTGCTACAATCTATAGGATGTCAACATAAACATATCGGAACGAACATTAAAGTCACGGTTGTACGAAGAAAAAATGTGTAGTCGGCTCAATGCAAAAAAACAACATTGACAGAAAAGATGAAGTAAGCGAGGTAACAGTGGAAGAGGCGGGGTAAAAACCTCAAGGTTGATGACCAGAAAAAGGTATGCATCATTAATATCATCTAATTGTTTAAATTTTTCATTAAATATTTAAATGATATTAATGATGGATATCTTCTCTTGGTCATCAACCGTGAGGTATTTATGCTGTCTCTAAGGTATGCGTCACTAATATCATTTAAATATTTAAATTTTACATATTATTGGTAAATTTGGAATTTAACCAAAAATATCTTTTGTAAAGATCATGTATTTAGTGATGAATCGCAATTAGAGGCGGTAAAAGAACTGGTTCGTTTCGTTTGAAGAAAACCGTCTGAACGTTTTCATAAAAGCGTCGTTGACAAAACCGTCAAACATCTCTAGCTGTAATGATTTGGTTCTGCATATTAGGAGAGGGGCTTGGACCTATTTAGTTCGTTACTTTAACGATGCACTTTTGATTGCATATATTGTTTCTTTAGGTTCTGTAGATGGAGCACCATACTACAAGTCAAATCTATCAAAACTTTATTTTCCGAAAGGAATTTAAAACGTTCAGAGTAGTCTAAAGCGGATTGTTTATTTGTTTAAAAATTCGACATTATACTAGGACAAAATATGGAAAATATGTGGAGAAATAATTTTGATTAGCAAGTAGTGGTGGTATCATGTATCCGACGTATACTGAAAAGGATCTCTCTCTAATTCGTTACAAGATACTATCATATAATCTAATACTATTGTATTGGATGTATACTAAAATTATTGAATGTCACATGAGTTACAATTTGGAGAATCTTTTCTTGCTTAATTTACTACCTCACTTTCACTGACAAATTAGTTCTTTTCTACGTAACATATCAAGAGACTTCGTGGTTGTTTTATATCGATTTTGTGGGCATAGTTTGCATTTCATTGTAAATTTTTTTTTATAAACTTTGCGTAATTTCTTAGAGAAATTATTGAAAATACTGCAAATAATTTATTTCCCATTAAATCTCGTTCGCATTTGACAATCAGGTTTCACATTTTCTGACATTTGAATTGAATTTTGAATTTCAGTAGACCTCTCGAAAAACTTACTTGTAGAAGAGCAAAACAGTGTGTTTGCTAACGATAATTAGAAAAACTATCTTCAAGCTGTAATTTTGTAATTTGGGACTCTTTCTCCTTTTATTTAATTTAATTAGTTTTAATCACGGAAGAACATGGGAAAAATTCTAACATTTGAAATATTTCCCATCTTCATCTAAGGTCATCGCAATTTTGTTCAAAAAGGTCTCTCTAACAGGAAGTAAACTAACTGGGTAAAGTTCAAAAAATGGACTTTTTAAAAATATGTGTATTGGGGTGTAATTCTTTCTTTTTATCAATGTCTATTATAAGTAATGTTTATTAGTAGCACAACTGTTTTATAAACAAAAAAGAACAATAATATTTTGTAAGTTAGTAAGTATTACGTAAATATTTTTATTGAACCCGCGGCATTTGGAAATTTTTACTTATTATCTTTTTAAAGACTAGTTCAGTGATTCAAGTCGTACATTTAAATAATAGGATAATAAACTAATATATATATATATATATATATATATATATATATATACTTATATGAAATTTTTTATACTTGCATTTACTTACGCTTTATTGTAATTATTGTATGATTCCGGGTTACTCGATTATGCGGTCAACAATTTGACTATTAATAATAATAAATGTATCCTTTTATTTTTAACAAATATTCTTGATTTATATTTATTAATATTCACACTGTATGTTTTAAATTAGCAGCCTCTTGTAGTTTAATTATTGATTAAAAGATAGTTTAAAGATTATTTATCAGATATATCAAACGTATTATTAATTATGTCTTTTAAAAACGTATTATTAAATAAATAATTTAAATAAAAACATTTAATTTCATACTATGTCATCGTAAATTAAATTATTTCTTTAAATATCTTTGTCCGAATTATTTATACACAAAAAGTAATTAACACAGTTGATTAAATGATATGACATTGGCGTTAAACTCCGTTTCAACCGAATACATTCACCGCACAGGTAAAACTAAATCGTGTTTTCCAAAGTGATATAAATATGTGCAGTCTCTGCTAAGTATAATATATACATACGTAGTACACAGTATTGTAGTATATCAAGTTAAGGTGGAAAACCATAAGATGTGGGTAATTTATGACGGAGCTCGTAAAAGAAACGTACGCTTTTTTTATTGAATTGTCGACAGATATCATTTAGGAAACGTGTTGTCAAATACTTTTGCCTGAACACAATACGTTTTACAATACAAACGTCAAGATCTCCGTGCCTACATATATACATTATAGATATTGTAATTAATTTTGAAGGAACTATTGCGTGACGAATTGTACCTTGAAATGCATATTACATCATATGTATATACTGTAAAAACAGCATCCCTATGGCCAGGAGAATATACTCGGAAATGTTCTCAAGAAAAGAAGTAGGGATGCTCTCTCGTTTAAATTAATGTTTTAATCGGTCGGATAGTTCGTAGTTGGATATTATTTGTAGAGGAGAAAAGTCAGATTACTTTTGATTTCATTTTGTTTTGTTCGATATTCGCTTTGTATTTTGGTTATTAATTAGCTTTTTGCTTTTGTCATATGTGTGATTTTTTCTTTCAATAAATTTATTGCTTTCATATTTCGTTACTGCTACTTTTTCTTTTTGAAAAAAAAAACCGTTATAAACAGCATCTACGAGTTTTAGGAATGGTTTGTTATAGCTCCAGAGAACTTGTACGCCTACTTCAAATTAATTTTGAACCTGCTATTAGTTTTGAAATATTACACACTGTTACTAACTTTGAAATGTTTGGTTATAATATAAATTTTCTTGAAGGCCGTGGCTAACTTCATAGTTAAAAAAGGCAAAATACTCTTACCACTATAATATTTGCGTCCTGAATACGTATTTCGTCGACTAAGTTGTCATCGTCAGTAGAAAATTCAACACAGTACCATACATTGAGCCGTAGTAAAGCTACACAGAATACACCTAGGAATACTCTACTCACAGATTGCACAAATACTGGATCTCACTAAAAATATATATTTAGATAACTTCTTATGTATGTTGAAAACTAATGCTAAACACTTATTATTATTATTGGTTGTTGGTGATTTTGATGCAGCCTGTGGTTGACTAACTTAATCAATAAAAGTTGATATATAACCCCTTTCCACAATAATTTTCGTAATTCTGTACACGTATTTCGACAACTAAGTTGTCATCATTAGCAGATAATTAAGCAGCGTCGCACCTGGAGAACTACGGCAAGAAACACACGTACGAAAAAACAAATTCCGCACACGATCCGTACCGCTGAAATCCAATACGCACACTGTATATTCGTTTCACATAATTTTTAACTAAGATAAAAAAGGAAGTTTTCTCGTCTTCCGTTTTCTTCCTATTTTATTTTAGTTTAGGGCTAGAAGGCAATTTTTAAAAATTATGCGAAACGAATATATAGTATGCGTCTTGGCTTTCAGCGGTACGGATCGTGTACGGAATTAGTTTTTTCGTACGTGTATTTCTTGCCGTAGTTCTCCAGGTGCGACACTGCTTAATTATCTGCTGATGATGGCAACTTAGTTGTCGAAATATATATACAGAATTACGAAAATTAATGTGGAAAGGGGTTATATATCAACCTTTAGTGATTAACTTATTATTATTGTTTCTCAAAATAAAGATGTGTAGCTATCAAGCTTCTGATAATTGTTTATATTTTTAATTATTATCTTTCTCTGTTATATTATGACTAAGCTTGATTCTTCCAGCTCGTCAAATCTGATATGGGATAATGTTTTTTGTAACGATTTTCTATTGCGTGTTTAATTTGACCAGTATATTTGAAATTATAGTCTCAGCTATAGTCTCTGATTTACCTCGACTTTATCTTTCGTTTCTTCTTAAAGAGATTTGGTAGAATTTCTGGATCTAAAAGTAACTAGAAACCCGTGTTCCTTAAAAACTACTATTTAAACTATATCGATTTTTCGTAATTAGATGCTCCGGTAAACATAAATTTTTGTTACGATTTAGTTGAGGTAGGAAACAAGTAGCACTACAGATTGTCTTTTTTAATCTAGCTTTTCATTAGTTACCTTTGATTCTCATATCATATTGAAATTGCCCAAAACTGTGACAAATTGTGATTTTTGTAGAAGCACTGTCTCCAAAAGTTTGTCGCATATCAGTTCAAATTTCAAATGTGTTTGGTCTATTAACCTTGAATAATTAATGCCTCCGCGAGTGGTGGACATCAAAAATCCTGGATGTGAGTCAAGCTGGGAGAAAGATTGTTAGTATAAATGAAACAAGGTTCTTCTTAAAATTTTATTTATTAATAAAATGCATTCTTAAAGCTTGAATATATTAAATAAAAATAATTAAATGGTGATAAGCAATAGGTTTATACAAGGCTTACAATGATAGTAGATATTGAACAAAACGTGATGTGTTTGCGCGTGTCTATCTATCTATCTATCTATCTATCTATGTATCTATCTATCCTTGGTCAAGACATTATATATATTTCATGGTCGAGAAATAATTACCTTGAGCAATACATGTATGGGTTACGGTTAAACCATACTCACAAAATAAGCATGTGTTTTATCGTGGAAAGATATACTAGCATCGAACGTTGCTGAAGAAGAAGAGAATGTTTTTTTAAATGGTTGGGCCTTTTAAAAAACCGATGGGACAAGGGGCAAGTGCACTGGTCAATTTGAAATGGACCAATGAGAGAACAAGAAAGGTACGCCAAAATTTGAATTAATTAAAAGACCCGATATATTTAATATCATTGTCAGGTAGGTAGATATCTGGACATGTGAATTTTGTGTGAAAAAAAGGATTAATATTTGAATTTATAATTGTGCTTAGAAATTAGGTAAAATAGAATTTATAACTGAATGCAAGTGGAATATTACTGAGAAGAATATTCCAGAAATTGTCCAAGATGTACAAGTTATAGGAATGGTTTGTTATAGTAGCCTAGCAGTAGATGATCAAACAATGTTCTAATAGTCCTAATTCACAAAAATTGTCTTAATAATAGTAATTTTCGTATTTAAAATCGAATGTACTTCAATTAAATAAAATAATGTAAAAACATGACCTAATGTATAAATGGCGGTTGTTGTTTGAAAAGAATGACTATGGTAGAAACCACCAACCTTATAAAGCTTAAATTTGAAGCTTGACGATGCTACGGTTTTGTTCAGCAGCCACCAATACTGAATTCTCTCGTTTATTCGTATACCTGGAAAGAATTGGTGATCGTTATGTGATACGATACTATCATTTGAAAGGCCTCAGTCCAGTCAATATCAAAGCGGAGCTAATTTTACTCTGGGGGAGTTTGCTACTTCGTTTATATCAGTAAAATATTGGGCGGCAAAGCCTAAACGAGGCCATATGGGCTGCCAAGACGAACATATCAGTGGTCGACTAAATGAGAAATGAAAAGGAAAATCCACAAACTGGTATTGGATGACCGTCGACTGAAAATGCGCGAGTTGCAGATACAATAAGCATTTCAAAAAATTTGGACATGAGAAAGCTGTGTGCAAGATTACTCACAATGGAAAAAAACAGCATCGTGAGGATATTTAGATCGAGTTTTTGGTAAAGTTTCACAACAAAAGGGCCAAGTTTTTGCATCAATTCATAACCATGGATGAAACATGCGTCCACCACTTCACACCTGAGATGAAATGAAGGAAAAGTCGAAACAATGGATCGAATGGGGAGAATCGGCTCTAAAGAATGCGAAAACTTCTATTTATAGTCATGGCGTCGGTTTTTTTGAATGCGCGTCGGATAATTTTCATTGACTATCTTCAGAAAGGAAAAACAATCAACGGCGAGTATTATGTGAGCTTATTGTAGCGTTTGAGTGATGAAATTAAAAAAAATCGGTCGATTTTGGCGAAAAAAAAATAATTGTGATGACAAAGTTAAAGTTCGAATTGCTTCCTCATGCATCCTATTCACCAGTTTTTGCTCCATTGGATTATTTTCTGCTTTCAAACTTGAAAAAAGGCTCGGTGGTAAAAGATTTTCCAACAATGAAGAGATAGTGTCTACAGTTAATGGCTATTTTGAGGAGATCAACGATTCTCACTACAAACAGAGTATCCAAAATATTGAACATGGCCGAGAAAAGTGTTTCGAGTTAAAAGAAGACTATGTGATATTTTTGCCCAAATTTTTTATATTTTCATTGTCGGCTCGGATATTTCTGGGACTACACTTGTATATGCGAAGTGGAACAGGTCCTTTAAAAAATATAAAGCTAAATTTTTCCCGAGAGATGGTGGATAATCCCCGTGTTATGAATTTTCATTTCTGCATAATAATAATTTTGGTTTTAGATCATCGAAACAAATCATAAATTTCAATTTCAATTTCAGGAACAAGTTAATGTTAATTTCGTGTCTCGGTTAATCTGTTTATTAGATGCTATATTACAATTAGTATGATTATGTAAGCGATAGGGATATCTCTCTAATCTTTGTATGCATTAGTTTGAATTTATAAAGCAACACTTCTGCATATTATAAAAATGTACTGCGGATAATCGTTAAACTTTAAAAAGAGAGCATCTATTACTACTTCATGTAGAGAAAATTGAAAAGAACCCTAATAACATTAGAATTGAAATAGCGAAATCTTCAGTGATGCGATGTGATTCAGAGATACCAACTTACGGGCACTTATCAAGTATCTGGCCCTTCAAAACGCACGTTGGAAGTTGATTGGTGAAATAAAGTGTTTAATAGGAATCGATTGAGGAAATTGTCCATTGATATAAAATGACATTTGAAAGAATCGTATACACATTAACAAATAGCCACTGGGAAATTCTTCTTGCTTCAGGAAAATAGAGAAAAAACATCTAAAACAGCTAAATAAGCATATCAGCTGGAAATAATATATTTATATAATGGAAAAGGTTTATGCACAGTTAAGTTTGAATTTTAGTTTTTGGATGCAAAGGAAATTGGTAACTAGAAAAGGAAAATGTTAGTTGGTTTTCATTTGAGGAAATTAGAAACGTAGTATCACTTAGATTTCGTTCAATTTAATCCATATTTAATTTGTGCAGGCTAATGTTCCTGAACATATGTCCAGAATGTGAAAGAATTACCTAAAATCGCTAACTAATAAGTGTTTACCATATATTCTGCTTAAGATCTAGAAATCAAGTCGATCCTAAAATGCGAGTAAAGTGTCTTATAAAATGAAAATTAATTATGGGTCACGTTACATGTGAATGAAGTAAAAGATTTTTTGAGAGAAAAGAATGTCAAGGATATAAAGGCGATTATCGCCGTAAAAGGTCAATTTCTCGATGAATGAATTGATTGAATAAATGTGTTGTAATTCAGTAATTTACAGCGTACAATTACAATTTTTCTAATAAATATTATTTACTTACGTTTCTTTTGATGGCCTTATTTTGTATCGAAATTATCGATAAAACTAAATAGTATAATACAATAGTATTTGAGATCGATGGTGTTTCACCGAGATTAGTTGTATATCCGTACATGTATGGAGACATAAACATCTGCATTTAGTTGATACGAGTGTAGTCACTTTCTTATATTAACTGCAGATTTGCAAATATATGTAAATTACTTGGGGATTTACATATAATTAATTATTTTTTTGTAACTAGATATTTGTCACTGTATTAGTGATCTTTGGGAGCCAGCTTTTTTCGCAGACAATTTTAATGACTATTGATTCGACTCTGCTAATCTCGACGTGAGCTAAGAGGTGCAACATCATTACTTCTCCTAATTTCTGATCCTGGAAATTCTCACCACTGTAACGCCCACCCCATTCTAATTTTTTGATGCTCTATAGTACCAGCCAGTTAAGCTTTTTTCTTTGTCTTTACGCGTTGTAGTTTGTCTGCACAGCTTTTCTTCTGGAAAGAAACGTCTTCTCCGGCTTTTGGATGGATTCCTTCGTTGCCATGTCCTGTGAAATTCTGTAATTTTCTATGGACTTCAAGTAGAGCAGCAGCTTTCCCAAACTCTGCCTCTGGATCTGGTTCGTGAAGAATCAGAGACATACCAGCATCCATAGCGAATCGCTCAGCACTCTATATCAGATTAGAGAATTTCGTGTAAGGAGGTCCAATCATATTCGCAATACACAATTATATAATAAGGCACGTAATGAGTGGAAAAAGTATCCATCACAGAGTGAGGAAATCGAATGGTCGATAGAGTCGCGAGATGGGTTAAAGTTCTATAAGACGAGTCAGTGAACACGTCAAAGAATGACCAATTAGCTAAGTATGCAGGCGAGAAGAAGCTGCTACGAGAATGGAGCATCCGAAGAACACTGTGCTACTTTAAGGAGTACCACCGAAAATCTCAACTCAGTGATATGGAGGGACTCTGGAGGACACAGCGCATGTGAGACTGCACATTAACGAAGTGGTAAGAATCAAGGTTGAATATTTGGAAATTGGAGGATATGTCATCTCGAACCAAAGTAAAGGAGGGAACATGAACAAAAGTGATGACTGCCTTCGCGGAACAGACCATCTTGGATGAAGGTAACTGAAGGGAGGGAAAAAAGTCATAAGAAAATATGAACAAGTATAAAAAAATAGATGTAATAAAAAGATAATAGAAACAAGTATTGAAAAAAAATAGAAAGTACCGAAAGTACCAAGGAAAAAATAGGAAATAAAGGAAATGTCGATGGGAGCGGTGAATACATTTGAGGAACAGATGCCATGGACGAAGGCAGCTGAATGAAAGTAAAGAAGAGAAATAACCCAGAGGAGGATGATACAAGAATAAAGGAGGAAAGAGGAACATGTATTGTAAATTAAATAAACATAACATAATTACACAAGAAAATGAAATGTAAATATTTTAAATTAAATAAACGTAGTAACAGAGCGCGATAGCCTATTGAAACTACATTGGTGATTGTTTGCAGATTTCTCTTGAGTAGATTGTTTTTAATATTAATTTTTAAGGAAAAATTTCGTACTTATATAAAAAATAATGAAAAACTTCTTCAAGACAATGAATAAAGAAATGAAATTTAAAAAAAGATATTTCTAAATCTTGAAGTTAATCTGTTAATATAAGATATATATCATTAAAAATGTTTTATTTCTTAGAATTGATGTGGAATGATAAAATTTTTTGGGGAACGCCAAGTTTAAGAACTAAAGGAGAAATCGTTAACGATTCTTGAATCTTATCAAGCATCCGGCTTCTCACAAAATATTCATGGGAAGGTATAACTACTAGATCGAGATCAAACAATAAGAATATTTGTTGCTGTTTAACGATATTTGAAACAATAGCCCGCAGAATTCACATGAATAAGTAGTTTGAAAATCTCCTTTGTGGAAAAAAAAATAGGTTAAAATACATTAATACTAAAGGCAATATATATAATTTTAAGAATGCATTAGAAAACGATGAGATTAAATGTGGAGTTTTTAGAATCAAGCGAATTTTATTAGGAGATTTTTGGAAGAAAAAATAACTGAAAAGAACAGCTATTTTAACTTTAAGAAGGACAACTTGTGTTGATTTGGCTGCATAATGAGAAAATAGGAATCGCTTAAATGATTTGGATATAAGTATTTTGATGATGATTTCGATGTCTATGAGAATACTCAAACTTCCTCTGAAGAGGGCAGCAGTCTTAATGGAGTAAAAGAATCTGACCGAATGAAAGTGATAGGGTTATTTAAGATGGTCCAAAGAACATGACGATCAAGTGCCTGACTTCGTGATGCCTAATCTTGAAAACTAAAATGATCGAAGTTAATACTGAGAAAATTTGAAATATATGCGAGAAAGTTGCGCGATATACCTTAGATTATATTTAATATATTTCGTATTTCAATGTATACAGAAAACATCTCCAAACACGCATCTAGAACGTGCTAAAGTATTTGAGATAGCAGAAAAATAACTAAATTTTAAGTTACAGCAATATTATTAGTATATTAATTTCAATTGACAGATTAATACTATAAAGGCTAGAGAAAGTATACATTTTGAAAATGCATTATGCAATGATGAGCTTGAATTTGGAGTTTTAGGAAAAACCTAGCGAATATTTACTAGGCCAATGCTAGAAGAAGTATTGTTAATGAAATGCAGAAGCTTCCATTAAATAAGGAAGATCTGTGTTCAGAGTTTCCTTTCACAAGCAGAAATTGCTGATTTACGAGGGGAATCAAAAGAGTTTTCTATCTAATAATATTGTAAAACACCTACAATTTTATTTTTCAATTTATTTTTCAACGACATTTCAATAGCATTATTCACTGGCACCACTGTTTTGCAATGACTTTATTTCATCGAGAACAATTATTTCGGTTGGTCTTCACAATAGGAACCCTTTCAAATGTTATTGTCTTCAAAATAATGTCCTTTGAGACGCTTTTTCAAATTTATAAATGGAAAGAAGTTGAGCAGAACTAAATCCGGTCTATATGGTGGGTGGTCTAACTAAAAGAAGTTACACCTACCGTGGATGAGTTGTACTTTGGTTGTATTATGAACTCGTGGACTGTCATGCAGAAGGAGGACTTCTTTACTTCTGAGCAAATCTGGATGTTCTTCGTCAATAGCTGTGCGTAATTTTGTTAACGTATTATTGTAGATAACTGCTGTTATTGTAGTTGCCTTTGATATTATTCAATAAGAGTAATTCTTACGTAGTTTCAAAGGAAGGCGAATTATTTTCAATTCATCAATATTTTCCTTTAAAATATGGCGGAGTTTCGTTTACATACACTGCAATCATTCGTTCGCGAATAGTTGTCAAAAATTTGATGACACTGCGAGGTTCCAATTTCACAAAACTCATTTTTGTTGAGAAATACTTTATAAAACACAAAATTATGAATAAATTGAAGTCAAATTTGTCAAAACACAATTCTTGGCAGATTTTCTTTTTAGTTCTCCTCGTAATTAAAACAAGAAAGTAAGCATATAAGTACACATCGAAGAAAAGTTAATATAATTAATGTTTTCTTTTAAATTCAAATATTTAATTTTAAATTAATGCCTTATTTGATGTGTACATATGCATTAAATAAATAAAAATTTCTGTGGTAATTATAAAGAATTTTTCAATTACCACCTTGTTTATCATTGACAAACATTATTGATTATTTTTAAAAATAAAGCTATTAACTAGGTGTTAATAATATTGCGACTGATATGTATTGCAAAGTTTAGTTATGGAATTTCATATATTTTTTTAATTACTATTTACTTTAAAAAGTTTGAACTGAATAGTTAATAACAGATACTAATTCTATCAGCTATTTTAGCATATGATTAGTTCTTGAGAATTCAATTAATTGTCTTTGCTAATTTATTAAAGGTAATTTTCAAAATATTTCTAATACGATTAATGAAGTACGTATAACTGCGTGCTCTTTTAGATAATGTTGTTAAGCTGATAAGTTAATAATTGAAAGTCAATATTGTGCAGTTCGGTACTTGGGATGGAAAATGGAGGAATATATTTACAAATATTTAATAATTAGTAATAATTATTAACAGCCGTTTTATAATTATGTATAACACAATAACGTATACATTGAGGTAGTCAAATGGATGATCTTATTTGGAAACTTACCAAGATATCTTATTTCGAAAATAAAAAACGTTACTGTGCATTGATTCTACTTAATTAATTATTTATAATCTTTTATCGAAGGTTCATATACAAGAAAGTGAAAAGTAGTTATTGCATTTCTATATGTAAACGTATGGGCGCAAACAGTTGTTGCTTTAAACGTGGTCAAATATGTACAGAGGTAGTATAATATTGCTCCATAAAATGTACTGTATAATTGGAGTGATAATGAATATGAGTATTGTATTTTGTTTCAGTGATTGGATTGTTTCCTCACAACAATATGTTTTTAGATTACTTTTACAGAGTTGACGTAGTGTACTTGTGATGAGTTCCATACAGCATCCGTTTTTATCTCCATGTATGTGGAATTTTCTGAATATTGAAGGTACAAGATCAGTTAAACTGGCAAAGTTGCTCAGAAGTTCGAAAAGTATACGATACCATTTTCGAATTTGTCATTTTATATCAATTTATTGAAATATTCTAAAAAAATTTAAATTTGACGAACTATAACCTTAGATGTCTTTGTAATCACTAAAGATAGAACAAAATTAAAAATGCTATTTAGATAGTTTTATATAAAATTTATTAATCTCGATTAAAAAGTCATGGAACATTTGGTTTTGAAGATATAAAACAAACTTATATTTTTTTAATGGAAATCATAGTTTGCGATGATTTCATCAGAATGAAGATAATTCTGATGGAGCCTGTGGTTGATTAATTTAATCACTTAAGGGTGATATATAACCCCTTTCCACATTAAATTTCGTGGTCTGTATACGTATTTCGACAACTAAGTTGTCATCATCAGCAGATAATTAAACGGTGTCGCACCTGGAAAACTACCGCAAAAATACCCGTAAGAAAAACAAATTCCGCACAAGATCTGTACCATTGAAAGCCAAAACGCACACTATATTAGTTTCACATAATTTTTAAAAAAGATTGTGTTCTAGTCTTAAACTAAGGTGCGACACTGTTTAATTATCGGCTGATGATGACGACTTAGTTGTCGAAATACGTATACAGAACACGAAAATTAATGTGGAAAGGGATTATATATTTATGTCAACCTTCAGTGATTAAGTTTCATTAAAATGGATTTTTTTGTTTTTAGACGTCGATTTAAATGTGGTTATATTTTTTCGATCATTTTATTAGAACGGAAATAATTGAATTACTATTACCAGTTCAGGAATTAATGTTGAAAAAGGAAAAGAGAAATAATATAAATGACAATAAATTATACTAAAACACTGAACGACATATTTATTAGGACCAAAAAGTAAATGACTACAAACGCTAACGAAATTGTAAAATTAAAAAAATATTTTGAAAGCAAATAAATCTGATTTTGAACTAGATTTAGTGGTAATTCGTCTAGTATATCTTTCAACTTAGTACCTAGAAAGCGTAGATGTCACAGGTCATTTCTTATTCACCTTACTCTGGTCTTGCTTCGTCAGATTTCCATCTCTCCCACTCGCTATCAAACAACCTTCGAGGAAATATCGATATCAAAATTAGTTTAAAATTGGTTTCAGGACTTTTTCGCTTTTAAACTACTGGATTTCTTCAATCGTGAGATTGAAAAATTGCCAAATCGTTGGAATGAAATCGAAAGTAATACAGGAGAATATATTCTTGAAACTGCACTGAAACTCAGTTTCAGTGCAGTAGTTAAGCCCTGAAGATGTCCCATACAAATGGGTACGACACGTCGGCAGATATACAAATGACGCGGCTCCAGCCCGGAAGCCCAGAAGCAGATAGGATGAACCACGACCGCGGAAGTCTACGTACTAGATTAAGAACAAACTATTTTGCTAGATATGGCATCAAATACGGAAGGAGGAAGAACTCAATCTTGTAATGCGCTTTTAATTTTAAATTGGAAATTATATTAGCTGTGAACCTTGCACGATATCTAGCTCTACTTGACAGAGAAGATAATTTCGGAACATGTTTTCTAATCAATTATTGACTGTAATCGTTGGACGAATAAATTATATGATTGTTATCATACTATTATAGAATATTGAATTTATGTCTGTCTAGGGTATATATTGGGTCTGGGAAAAAGTTCGTGGCGTTTTTTCAGTAAAATTCAACTGGTCCCCGCATGGCGCGTGGACGAATTCATTTAAACCGAATATGCTCCATTATTATCGACAATGTTTCGCCATTTTTTTGGTAGATCCATGATCCCATCGGTGAAAAACTTCTGTGGTTTCTGGTCGAAAAACTGAATCAAGTAGTTTTCACAGGCTTCTTTTGAAACCAACTTAATTCCATTGAGAGAGTTCTGCAGAGATCGAAACAGATGATAGTCAGAGGGTGCTATATCCGGACTGTAAGGTGGGTGCATCAAAACTTCCCAACCAAACTCTCTCAATTTTTGACGGGTCATCAAAGAAGTGTGTGGTCGGGCGTTGTCATGATGGAAGACAACACCTTTCCTATTAATCAATTCGGGCCGTTTTCTTTCAATCGCCTGGCGTAATCTCTCTAGTTGTGCACAGTAGAGTTGAGAATCAATCGTCTGACCAGTTGGAAGTAGCTCGTAGTGGACGATTCCCCTCCAGTCCCACCATACACACAGCATCACTTTTTTTGGCGTCAATGTTGGCTTAGCGAACGCTTGTGACGGCTCACCATCCTTTATCCACGATCTTTTACGCTTCCGATTATCGTACGTAATCCATTTTTCATCTCCGGTTATTAAACGTTTCAGAAACGGCTCGATTTCATTCCGTTTCAGCAGCGCATCGCAGATGTTAATTCGGTCCATCATGTTTTTCACGCTCAACTCATGAGGAACCCATACGTCAAGCTTTTTTTTGTAACCAGCTTTGTGTAAATGGTTCAAAACAGTTTTGTGGTCAATGCCTAGCTCCATGCCAATATCGACACTGCTGATATGCTTATCTTGTTGGACTTTTTCAAGAATTTCATCAGATTTTTCAGTGATTGGACGACCGGAGCGTGACTCATCTTTCACATTGAAATTTCCAGAACGAAAGCGAGCGAACCATTTCCGCGCAACAGATTTCGATAAAGTACCTTCACCGTGCACAGCACAAATTTTATCACAAGCCTGCGTAGCGTTCTTCTCCTTATCATAATAATATTGCAGAATATAGCGAAATTTCTCATTATTCTTCTCCATTTTCAAGTGCGAATAACTTTCCAACCACTGCACCGATTACAATGTTTCTACGCTCAAACTAACGTTCGGAAGGTCATCTAAAAAACGAGCCGTCGGTGGTGTCGCTGTGACTTGTTGTTCTTTAGTTATCGGCAACCAATGCCATCTATCGGGAAAAACGCCACGAACTTTTTCCCAGACCCAATACATATATATACAATATATATATATATATATATATATATATATATATATATATATATATATAAAATATATATGTTTTGAGGTGCCCAAACCACAAGTTTCATACAAGTACATACACTGTAAAAATGGAATACCCAGCACCGGCATGGAGTCATTACAAGTTCTTTCGACATACGTACATCTCACTATCTTTTTCTAATAATTTAATACAATGAAATAATTTAAGGAATGTATAATATATCAAAGGCGTGTCAAAAAGCTGAATTACCTATTAGTATATCATCTCCGATATTTCTAAGAAAATTTCGATACCACACCTGGAATATACATTGAAAAAAATTAGTCAGACCATTCCCAGCGAATTGTCAAATATTAGCATTTATGGAATTTCCAGTTAGAGTTTATAGTGCAACTTTAAGGATAAACTAGTGCTTACAAACAACTTTCTTCTGATTATTAAATACGACTAATAATCACATATGAAATGAAAGTAACCTTATTTGAGAAAACATCTTTTCTATTTTGGAATAGATACAACAATATTCTTAAAACATATTTGCTTGTGAAATATTTATATAACTATACTTTCAGATACTGTACGATAAATTCCCTTAATAATTATTAATTAAATAAAATGGTCAATAAATATTATAATTATTAATAAATTATTGCGTTTTTATTCGTGATGCTTTACAGTATAGTACCTATTTATAAAATCTAATACCACACCATTAGTCCATCCAAAGCCTTGTTGGACTTTGTATTCACCACCGCTCCCGTATTCACCTGGAAATTGCGCGTGATACTTTTCGAACATTACCCCGTGTTTTTCTTCACCTATCATGTTTGCCTCAACCCATTTTCTCGCGAATTTTTCTGCTAAAAATTGTGCTTGAGGATCCCCACTCTTCTGCAAACCCTGCACTATAATGGATTGTAGAGGTGGAAAACAGTTGGGAAAATCCCATTGCTCTCCCGTGTATATTTTCGTCGCAGGAATGCCTCCTGGGTAATTAGTAATATCTTCTCTTTGCAAGTAATGAACGATTTTATTTATTTGGGTCTTTCGTTTGTGGTAGGCTTCTACCCAGATTGGTACTAAATTACTGGCTGCGAAAAATTTTCGGGGCCTCTTCAACTGGACGTCAAAGTCGTACCACATGCCATCTTCGTCATTCCAAAAAACATTTTTAAATGCTGTTAGTAGATCGATTGCTTTGGATCTCCAAAAACGTTCTTTTTGGATTAATCCCAGTGCTGAATAAAATTTTGCCATATTATTAAAAGCGCCGAAAAGATAAGAATTTAAATCAACTGGGGCTACTCTCGTCGTCTGAGTATAAGATAAATTTGCGTTTGTGCCACCATGACTGTCGAAAATCCATCTGAAATTGGTACGTTTTCGAATTGTAATGTATAATCAATTTTGCAAAAACTTACCTGGAACTAAAGTCCCAACCACTTTGAGCAGCTGCCTTCAATTCATTGAACAGTTTCTGTTTTTCAGTTTTGTTGGTAGATGAACCTGCCGTAGAGATATCTTCACGATAAGACTCAGGCCTAGGCCCTTCGCTATTTGACGTGTAAAATCCAATATTGTAATAACGATTGCCGACTTTGACTTTCTGCATTCTGTCTTTAATCCAAAATCTCACTTCTTTATCTAAATATTCCACGTTAGCTTCCAGCCACGTAAAATTTTTGCTTACGTCGAAGTAATTCCTGGCCATGAACGTTAACATTGGCGGTTGAGACCTTTTAATATAATATATTCTACCACCGTTTGGAATGAATCCGTATCTTTTTACTATATACATGAAGTTGTCTAGGATGCCTCTGACAGTGTTCATCATTTCGCATAGGATTAAGCCTTCTATAATCCAATAATTATCCCAGTAGTAGTATTCATTAAATCGACCGCCTGGTATTATAAAACCGTTAGGGATTGGGATCAAAGAATGAAGGTCGGAGTTTTGAAAAACCTCTTGTTTTACTTGTCTGCCCAGATGCTTCCAAATGGATACAATTTTATGGGCGAACGAAGTGACCTTTGGGTTGATTATTTTATGTAGAAAAGCTGGATTGGGTTTAAAATCTTCCGGAATCCATTTCTTCAGTTCGGTGCCTCTTATGAAATTGTTGTTCACAAACTTTTTTATTTGGTATTTATTTGGATTATTGTCTGAAACACAGAGGAAGACTTTTTAGAAGTTTAGTTTCATATTATGTGTTAACAAATATTTTTATTACAATTTCGTTTCGCATTTCATAGTACCTATGGTCATTTTATTTAATTTTTTGTTAGTTTTTTTTTTGTGGCTTTGTACACTACGAAGAATGAAACATTAAAAAACAGAATAATGACATTGCGAATCTAGTAAGAAAGTAACCTTTAGCTTCAGTTCTAAAAATTTATTCAGTTTTCTTTAGAATCTTCTATTAATTCGAATTATTTGGATTTGAATTGAGTTAATTATATTTAATAGGTGTTTCATTGATTAAGAAAGAATAGAAAGTTTGAAAATTATAATTTATAAAATTAATTCACTAAAATTTTGAAATGAAAAATTAATCCATTCACTACCAGGGCTCCAGGAGACAATTCGCGGCTATAGTCCAGACGTTCTATTATTTAAATGTGATACCAATTGGCATTAATTATTGTGGAATAGCGTTTTATGAATTGATATTAGTAATTTGATAAACTGACATACATATGTGATACTGATCTATAGATAAATAATTCCATTAATTAAATTGGAAAGGAAAAAAATACTTGTTATGTTACTTATATATATGATATATTTAAAAACGTTTGTGTATATACTAGGGTATATATGTATATATACATACATACGTACGATGACGAAGTGTGTTCTCGTATTCTAAGCCGCGTTTGAGATGTGTCCCCAAAAAGACTGTTCTCTTGTCGTTTTAACAAGATCACACTCGTCATCTTCTGGAGTCGTCTATGTTTGTCTGGTAGTGCGCTTACTTATACGTTGCTGCCTTGATGGGGGGCATTGCCTGACTGACATCGCGCGTGCTCAATCGTGTGATTGGTCGCAATATTTGTGTATTTTGCAGTCGGTTATTATGCTTTTAAAAATCTGTTCATGTGGGTAGGTTTTCGATATACGGTGTGTCCCAATATCCCGAAGAGGTAGTTTTCCTTGATCCTCTACCAATAATGAAAGTTATTATTTTCTATTATTCCATTGTTAATTAAAGTCATAGGAATTAATAAAAAATTCTGCGCTGGACAAGGACTAGAATCTCTGTCTGCCGTTTTCTAGACGCCTGCCTTACCAATTAGACCACCAGGCAGTATAATTTTCACCAATAATGTTCGGCATTCAGGTGGTGTCGGAAGCTTTTTTACTTTCTCCCTGTCGTGTATCCATGTGGTACCAAGTATGAAAGCAAACACTGATAGATCATTGCTTGGTAAACAATTATTTCACTTACAATAACCAGAAATTCCGACAAGTCGGTGCATCAATGGGATCGCCTCTATCACCAATTATTACCAACATTTCGTGGAGAACTTTGAAGCAAAGGCGCTAAATACCTGTGTGGACAAACCTTTGTGGTTGTGTTATGTTGATGATACGTTTGTGATTTGGACACATGGCAGAGAGAAACTACACCACTTGAATGTTCAGCATTCGAGTGATGTAGTAAGCTTTCGAAATCGATTTTTACATCAAGGTTCTAAGGAATAGCGAAAACCTAGTTGCAAGAATTATAAGGGAAGCGATCGAGATAGAGAAGACATCTAACAGCCTGAATTTATGTGACGGCGGGCGTTACGTTAAGTTGTTGGTTTATGCCAACAAGCCAACAATGTTAGACGGGCTCAGGAACAATATCGAACGCGATATTCCTGAGTAGTGAACAATTGGCTCCAAAAAATCGATCGCTGCACACGTGCTCACGCTGGTTCTATGGACGAGATCAAATTTCATAGTTAAATATAAAGTGGCACTGCATTTGGAATAAATTTCAGCTCAATATATCAATTATTCTGTGTTTTATTTAAACACAAAATTGTGATGTCTTGATTGAAAAAAAAGTTTCATGAAAAAAAATTATGGATACTTGTTTAGCAAATTTGAGTTTGGTGTAAGTAGCTAAAAAATGATTAGATGACTACAACAATGGTGCTAAATCTTTCCCAATGCGAGACCTCTTTTAGCTGTATTTAACTTCATTTATATTAAAACAGTAATTGCATGGTCAAGTAACTAGGAACAGTATGTTACCAAGTAGCTCGATTTCAATTAAGATGAGACAAAGGTTTTTTCCCAGAACCCAGATTAGTTTTAGATCAAAAATATGCGAGAGTACCCTGAAATGGCAAGCGTGTTTTGTTCCAAATTAATAAATTAAAAACAGTTAATTTTCGAATCGAATAACAGGAGATTACGATCGGAATGAACGCAAACTTATATTTTGAATAATTGCCAAGTTGGAAAACAAATAATATTTTTTAATAGTACTGCCGTCTTTCATCAGACTCACTAATTACTGAGATGTCCTCATAGTATGTTGTTTATATGACATTGCTTTTTATATATAAATAATTTTCCACACATTTTCATTTGCGAAATGTAATTTTTATTAAATAAAATTCAATAGAAACATATTAGTCTTTCATTTCCGTAAAATGATATTTAAATTAGAGTGCTTTAGCAATATAAGGTAACATCATCGTATTTTCCGTAAATTGGTTGAGTTGATATGGCTTAAATAAGGAATATAGAAGATCTTGTTTCATAAAATTATTATTCACAAACAATCTATTTACTTTTTTCATAAAATTTTATTCGATGTTGATGTGTATATATTAAATCTGAAGTTCATGAGTACATTCACGTCACCTACACATCGCATCGTCTTTTTGAACTTGTTATATTAAATAACCCAAGTTTGTATGTTTTCACGACGAATCAAGTTACTATTTAAATATTTTTTGAAATATAATAAAAAAATAAGCTTCAAATTATTATGCTAATGTATTTGCTTTGTTTCATTTTTCATTTCTCGTTATATGTTTTTTATACAAGTATAGTAGGCATCGGGGAAGAAGTATATTATTCTAATCTATTATTATATTAAATTGTATGTAATTGAACATAAACAAGTGAAGAAATTGAATATTCTAAATGATGCGCAGGGGAATGTAGTTAATTCAGTTGAGTAGTTTAGGCGTCTCTATCCATGTCGGTTTGATTGACAACTATAAGCGAAACCAAAGCACACTCAATCGTCTAACAATACATTGTTATCAAATTTTTTATAAATGGAGGCGTAAAATAAACGAAAGCTTCTGAAAGACTTAAAGAACAGTTAGGGAACATTGTCAGATATAAGTGTCTATTAATAACGCAAAGATAAGCTACCAACTTAGATAAAATAAGAAAAAACTATACTTCCCTCTATCGGTCAAACAAGCAATTGTTCGAAAGAAGCAAATGTATAAAAGTTAATGTTCATTCCGCCAGATGTACAACTAAGTTGTTACGACGCGTATATGGACAGAACACATTTAAACTTAGCATAAGCCAAATACATATTAATTAGATCGAAGATTGCCCGGTAAGAGTTGAATTACACGAAACATGTCACAATAAGGATCTTATTATTCTATTGCATTTTCACTATATGGCTCGTGCCGAGTTTAAATTTGTTCTGTCCATAAACAAGTCATGACAATTTAGTTGCACGTTTGGCGGGATGAACACAAACTTCTATATATATTCCTTCTTCTAGATAATTGCTTGTTTGTACAATAGAGGGAAGTATAGTTTTTCCTCATTTTTCGCAGTATTACAAAAGACACGACAACTACAAAGTATAGTTCGATACTTCGTTAATAAGGCCAAGCGTTGCCTGATGAGAGTTGAATTGTTCGAAACGCGTCTCAGTCAATGTCTCATTAACATTTGAATTATTCCTTTGCATGTCCTTAGAACTCGAAGACAAAAATTTATGGTGAGTATGCATAATATCGACTAGCGAATAAATATTAAGCAGATGGAAATAGAGAAAAAATGAAATTTTTAATACAATCTTCCTGCGGATTGAACTGTGCTGTCGTAGTTTCCGTCGACGTTTTGCTGTCCATACTGTCAACTTCAGATTGATTTTATTTTATATTTATTTTATAAGAGGGATGATGGAGAGAGACTATCAAACACATGAAAAAACGTTTTGTTTTTAGACACTTACACCTCGAAACGGAAGTTACACACGTTTGGTCAACAGAGCCAAATCAATAACAGTAACGATTACTTCCCACCTGCTCAATAAAGTTGTAGAAATATCGATGTATAAAAGAGTGACGCATAGTAAATATTTTCTATTGTACAACAGCATCAACTTGAAAGTGGTAGCAGCGGTACTGCCGAAATTTTGTCAGAACATCACTCCCTCTAGGGACTTAAGACCGTATACTTACATCCGCAAATGAGAGTACGGTTTCTCTGGTTTTTGGTCTGAGAAGGACCGTTGCCTCGACGTAACAATAATAATAGTTTATTTGTTTTACGGAATATATCCATTATAATTAAGAAAATAATGAACACAATATTAAAATTGATTTCGAAATAGGAAAATGAAAATGGCAAAAATAAACGAATTTCATTTCAATTCTTTTTATTGTTTTTGTATAATTATTAAATAGTTGTATGCAGAATATCAGTGTATCTTATATTGCAAGTATTTTTGACTTGGACAATAAACTTCTTTTTTTTCATTGAAAACGCAAAGTTATTAAATATAAAAACAAAATTGTAACTAATTTATATAAATATGTCGTTCCATAAAATATTCTATAAACGTTTAAAATTTCCTTTTTTTCCTATAATTTAAGATATTTTACCCACATTCTTGAGATTTTTGTATGCAGTGGTATTTAAGTAAATATTGTCTAACAAATATTTATGTATGTAGCAGTGGCGGCTCGTGAGTATTTGACATGGTGAGGCAGATAGAATAATAAATATTCAAAATTGTTTACAATTGATTAATAAACTCTATATACCTACTACATATAAAAACAGTTTATATATATATATATAGGGCTTCCAGTACAAACAGGGCTGCCAGACGTGAACTGAGCCCTATATCGCGCCCCATTCGATTTTTAAGGGAAAACGAAGTTTCAAAGCAAACCCTTGTGAAACGAAAATAAATATTCTAAAAAATCAAACAAATTCTAAAAACATTAATCGAAAATAAGAACTCAATCTTCTAGGATTTAAAAATAAAAAATAAATACATTCCTATTATAATATAAAATTTAATAATATAACAAATATATACATATATATGTATATATATATAAATCAACCACAATCCAATAACAAAATTTCAAAATTACATGCAAAATGAAAATATTTTAAAATACAGAGAATTTCCTTTATTGTCATTGCACGTAGAATTACATTTAATAGATTTTACTTCTTGTATGGCAAAGGTATCCTCCGGTTTTTTGTGTTAGCAAAATAATCAATTACATCATTATAAAATCGTTCATCCCTCGTCATCGTTTTAACCAATTCCTTTTCGATTGCAATTAGTGCACAGTTACTAAGTCTTTGTTGTCCAATTGTATTTCTAACATACGATTTTATACGTTTCAATGTGGAAAAACTTCGCTCAACGGACGCGGAAGTTACCGATATGGTAACTACTATACTTAGCAATTTAAAAAGTTCTGGCATACAGATGGCTAACTTTTGTTCGTGCATAAATCTTAACATTTCACATGGTGTTTTAGAATTACCAAGGAGTTGCATGTCACTATAAATAACAGCTAATTCATTTTTTAATTGAATTTGATCAAAAAATTTTTATTGTTCAAACAAATTATTTAAGAGCCTCTGAGGAAATGCCTTCGAATATTCTTCAAATTTACTTTCTGTTAATAAATCAAAAAAAGCAAGTTTTTCTAAATCAATAAATCTAATTTCAATTTGACTAATAAACGTATCTAGAATTTCGAAAAATAATTTTCTATAATTTTGTTTAGTATCTGGAACGTCATCAATTCTACGCCTTTTATGTGCAACAGATTCGTCAGGCATCGAATTTTCGTATACAGTACTGAAATATGTATCACACTCCCGAAATTCTCTAAACTTATCAAGCAAAAAACGTAATTATTATTATTATTATTGAAATTTCTGTTAGACTTACCGTGTATTGTAAGAGATTTTGATAAACCAGGGTTTGGTCTCGGAAGGTTTTTGACATATAATTGATCTTCTACCGATAGAACAACGAACGTATTTCTTATTAAAAAATCTACAATGTCTTGTGTATTTCTTACATTTTCTAAATCCATATTCACAATTTTTAAATCACTGAAAATATCACTAAACAAATATTAAAATACTTAACCTAACTTTGTTATTCCCCCAAGTTGTAATTTGCGATTCGGGCCGAGAATGTCAGCCTCGAGTATATTCGGTAGTTCGGCGATTGTGATTCGATGAGAGGCTCAGTTCAAATTGGCTTCAGACTAAATAATACATACATACATACATACATTAATATCTAAAGAATATCTACTTGAAACAATAAAAATACTCCTGTTAAAACTTAAAACATATTATTTGCGTGGAGGAAATATTGAGAAACTGTACAAGAAGAATGTAAACCTTTAGACATCTTTATATCATTAAATAAATACTTAATTTATCCTATTAATAATGCTTTCTATATTATTAAAAAATTCAAAAATCTCACAATAAAGTTAGAAAAATCTATTAACTTTTTGAATATTTTTCTTCTTTGTTATCTTAAATATGTAGCTAATACTTTACTGTAATTTCCATAGAAATTGAGAATTTTTTTGACTGCTGTAGTGCGTTATAAATTTTCAATGAGAGGCAATGAGTGGCCGGGCCTCAAATATTCGTGTTTAGTAGGGATATACATAGATCAAGCATGAAGTTGGTCGGGGCAAGTATACGCGCTCGTACATTCGCACGGAATTAAAATGAAATGATAAATTTGTACTTTGCTTGTAATGCCGGTTTATTTAAAACTATTTTCTTATTGTTTATAAGATAAATTCTGAATAAAAGATGATAATTAATTTATAAAGAATTTTAAAAGTATACATATTATTCTTGTTATAATTCCAAGATTTAGATGGTGAGGCACTGCCTCACCTGCCTCACCTGACCAGCCGCCACTGGTATGTAGGTTAAAACGAACGAAATAAAAATATTGTTTGTAATAATAATTATATGTAGAAACACATATATGAGTGGGTATGTAGTTTTTAGTCGTAATATTATGGTTTATATGATGACGTGCTTATGTATAAGACCTTTATTTATTCACTATAGAGTCGAAAGGTAGGACCTGCAATATAAAATAATAATAATAAGTATTTGATGATATAAGTAATAAATAAATACCAAAAATGTTGAAACCAAATTACGTAGATCAATAGACACACACATAGATAATTTATTGGTTTTTGTACGGTACTAAATATGTATACTTTAAACACGTTAGTAAAAATACGAGGGTACCCGTTTATATTTCGGGAATAGTAAAAAAAAAATTTTTTTCGTAGTGGGTAATAGTAGGTGTAGAAAACCGTTGACCACGAAGTTTATTCCTCACGTGTGGAAACAAAGAGAAATCACAGGGTGATAGATCAGGGCGGTACGGCGGATGGCTCATCAATTCAATGTTTAGCCCGGTCAAATATTCAATTGTTTGAACCGACCTGTGAGAGCTCGCATTGTCATGGTGGAGAATGATCTGTCGTTTTCGGTTGGTTTTCCTTATTTCTTCAAAAACTTTTGGCTAATAAATAGTTGTGTATCATTCGGAATTAACCATTCTACTACTCTCTAAAGGCACCGTTGCAACGTGATCGGTTTTTCTGAAAAAACAGGCGACCATTTGTTTTGATGTGCTTCGAGCGCGAACAACTTTTGTTGGTTTTGGCTCATTTTGGAATACCCACACAGTCGACTGCTGTCTACTATCGGGCTCATACGTATAGATCCAATATTCATCACCTGTGATGACTTTATAAATATTCTTCGAAGCACCGCCATTGTGTTTTTTGTGCATTTCTTGGCACCAATCGACGCGAGTAGTTTTTTGAGCGGTTGTCAAATTATGTGGTACCCAACGTGAACATAGCTTCTTAACGGCCAAATGTTCATGCAGGATCTTATGTACGCTGGTGTTACTAATACTTAGAGATGCCTCAATCTCACGGTATGTCACATGACGGTCTTGCATTATCAATTCAGACACTGCATTATTGTTTTCCGACACAACAACATTTGTGTGACGACCTTCACGAAATTCATCGTCCAAAGAACACCGTCCAAGTTTGAATTCACTATACCAACGACATACTGTAGTTTTCGATGGTGCTTCGTCACCATATAAAGAATTCAGCTCGTCGATGCATTCTTGTTGAAATAATCCACGCCGAAAGTTATGAAAAATAATTGCACGAAAATGTTTGCGAGTTAATTCTATTTTTTTGCTGATATAAAATTTTCAAGTTACTATCAATAATAGAAATAGCGACCGGATAATAAAACTGCCAAATTAAATATATTGTCAAAGATGACAAACTTCACGATGCAATTATCAGATCAGAGGCAATACTAACAGTGTTGCCAGTTTCGTTAAATTAAAATCGAAAGCTTTTTGGCGTACATTTTTTGCC